>WNWK01027916.1:0-25867 GCA_009830355.1 Cherax destructor | reverse complement strand
CTCCATAAATTTACCAACTATGGAGGTAAGGCTTATTGGTCTATAGTTGAGCTAAGGACCTGTCACCTGCCTTGTAAATAGGTATTACATTTGCCCTTTTCTACTTGTTTGGCACTATGCCAGTTTGTAGTGATATATTAAAAAGATTTGCCAAAGGTTTGCTAAGTTCCTCTTTATATTCCTTAAAACTTTGCAAAGAGTTCATCAGGGCCTGGGGATTTGTTAGGATTTAATTTCTCTATTTGTCTGAGGACCATGTCACTAGTTACCCCAATGAGCATAGTCTATTATCTTCCTGTTCTATAATTTATTATTTCTGGAATTCCTTAGTATCTTCCTGAGTAAAACTGAGAGGAAGTAAGAATTGAAGATTTCACACATATCCTTATCACTGTCCGTGATCTGTCCTGAAGTTACTCTTAAGTGGGCTATCTTGTCCCTAATCTTACTTCTGTATACCTGAAAGAACCTTTGGGTTAGTCTTCGAATCCTTGCGACCTTAGCCTCATAATCCCTTTTTGCTTTTCTTATTCCTTTTTTTATTTCTCTCTTTAATTGAAAATATTGATTTCTTATTTGTCCATCCCCTTTTTTGATACGCCTATATAAGCCTTTCTTTCGACCAATGAGATGTTTTAATCTATTGTTTATCCATTTAGGATCATTTTTGTTAGATCTAATTTCACTACTTGGAACAAAAGTTGTCTGGGCAGCTAGAACTACGCTCTGGAAAACGTCATATTGGTAACCAAAACCACCTACCTGACCCATAGTCAGGTCATCCCAATTTAGCCCACCTAGGTAATTTCTCAGCCCCATGAAGTCGGCTACATGAAAGTCTGTATGACCCACATAGGCGGCATGTACGACGTTGACCAGCATAAGTCATGTATGCCTGCATCCTAAATTCAAGTAATAGCACATAGGACAGAATAGGTTGTCATAGTGTCATCTTCAAAGTAAATGACCCTTCTGGCATTCCTTCATAAATACCCTCAGACCATCGGCCCATGATTGATGGACCACACCATACTCTTGAAATTCATCACGTACATCCCGTTCATCAGCTTCAAACGGTAAATTACGAAGACGCACGTACGTGTATTGACTCGAAACGTCCTTTAACTTTACATCCACTGATGAATTCACTGTCAGGCTGATGCCCTCATATTTATCCACCAATCGCTCATACACTGTCGCCGAAATCAGCTTTACAAAAACCCTCACACTTCCATTCAGAGCGATACCGTAAATGTCATTGTTATCTAATCCATATGTGTCTCTCAACACTGCAGGCAACACCACTACCACATTAGTTGGATAAATGGCACCTCTGATGAATTCCACACGTACTGAGTTAATCTGTTGATGATACTGAACAGTTATTACTGTCCAATGAATACTGCTAGTAGCTCCCACTAGAGGTCAGAGCGGAACGACCTTCCTCCACCACAGCTGGGCAGCGAATAGGCTATGAGTGGTAGTCACTCGAGTCTTCTATGAGTGATTGTCACTGGAGTCTTCTATGAGTGATAGTCACTGGAGTCTTCCATGAGTTTATATTGAAGATATTCTCAGAAATAGCTAAACTAAAAATATCTTACTTTATAAACTTGTATACTTAGTTGTGTAAATAGGTAGGACGACATATGACGGTAGCTAACTAGCTATCCGGTCGTTATGAAACGTCAGATATTCCCACCTTGAAGCCATGTCAGCACACCTAAGGTTGTGGAAACCGGCCTGACCTAAAGCAGTCTTCGCTTGCTCTCTGATAGAAAACAGACTTCCCTTACCTTGTGGAAGTACACTACCTCGTTTCCTGGATTAACTCTGCTTGCCTTTCCCGAGGATATTGGTCTCTAGCTCCACCCGGAGCAAGTCTGCATGTGCTACGGCATTAGAGACGCTGATATTGGTCTCTAGCTCCACCCAGAACAAGTCTACGTGTGCTACGGCATTAGAGACACTGATAATGGTCTTTAGCTCCACCCGGAGCAAGTGTGCGTGTGCTACGGCATTAGAGACGCTGATATTGGTCTCTAGCTCCACCCGGAGCAAGTGTGCGTGTGCTACGGCATTAGAAACACTGATATTGGTCTCTAGCTCCACCCGGAAGGAGTCTGTGTATACTAATTTATTGAAGACAGTGTTATCTATCCCTAACTATGTTAAGAACGAATTTAAAGTATAAGTGATATATCATATTAGTGAAACTAAGTGGAAGGTATTCTTTAAATATCTATTTATTTTACTAAGTACTGTTACACTTAGTATTTGCCAAATAAAAATTCCGGTAAAGTATTGTGTGCATTATATCCATTCCTGATTATTACGAGAAACACTAAAACCAAAGCAATCAACAGGACTGAATCGTAATAGTCACTGGAGTCTTCCATGAGTGATAGTCACTCCAGTCTTAAATGAGTGATAGTCACTCCAGTCTTCCATGAGTGACAGTCACTCCAGTCTTCCATGAGTGATAGTCACTCCAGTCTTCCATGAGTGATAGTCACTCCAGTCTTCCATGAGTGATAGTCACTCCAGTCTTCCATGAGTGATAGTCACTCCAGTCTTCCATGAGTGACAGTCACTCCAGTCTTCTATGAGTGATAGTCAATCCAGTCTTCCATGAGTGACAGTCAATCCAGTCTTCCATGAGTGACAGTCACTCCAGTCTTCTATGAGTGATAGTCACTCCAGTCTTCTATGAGTGATAGTCACTGGAGTCTTCCATGAGTGATAGTCACTCCAGTCTTCCATGAGTGACAGTCACTCCAGTCTTCTATGGGTGATAGTCACTCGAGTGTTCCACGAATGATAGTCATTGGAGTTTTCCATGAGTGATAGTCATTGCAGTCTTCCATGAGTGATAGTCATTGCAGTCTTTCATGAATGATAGTCACTGGAGTCTTCCATGAGTGATAGTCATTGGAGTCTTCCATGAGTGATAGTCACTCCAGTCTTCCATGAATGATAGTCACTGGAGTCTTCCATGAGTGATAGTCACTGGAGTCTTCCATGAGTGATATTCACTGGAGTCTTCCATGAGTGATAGTCACTGGAGTCTTTCATGAGTGATAGTCACTGGAGTCTTCCATGAGTGATAGTCACTGGAGTCTTCCATGAGTGATAGTCACTCCAGTCTTCCATGAGTGATAGTCATTGGAGTCTTCTATGAGTGATAGTCACTGGAGTCTTCTATGAGTGAAAGTCACTCCAGTCTTCCATGAGTGAAAGTCACTCCAGTCTTCCATGAGTGAAAGTCACTCCAGTCTTCCATGAGTGAAAGTCACTCCAGTCTTCCATGAGTCAAAGTCACTCCAGTCTTCCATGAGTGAAAGTCACTCCAGTCTTCCATGAGTGAGAGTCACTGGAGTCTTCCATGTGTTTGAGTTCCCCATTCCCTGTTCCACTGTCTGGGAAAAATTAAAGATGTAGACAAGAGTACAATGTTCACTGTATAACTGAGACAGCCTGATAACTCCCACTCTGAAGCAGAATTACAGTGATTCCATTGATGACTGTAGTGAACAGTGATCCCATTGATGTATCTAGTGAGCAGTGATCCTGTAGAAGTATCTAGTGAACAGTGATCCCATTGATGTATCTAGTGAGCAGTGATCCTGTAGAAGTATCTTGTGAACAGTGATCCCATTGATGTATCTACTGAGCAATGATCCCATTGATGTATCTAGTGAACTGATCCCATTGATGTATCTAGTGAACAGTGATCCCATTGATGTATCTAGTGAACAGTGATCCCATTGATGTATCTAGTGAACAGTGATCCCATTGATGTATCTAGTGAACAGTGCTCCCATTGATGTATCTAGTGAGCAGTGATGCTGTAGAAGTATCTAGTGAACAGTGATCCCATTGATGTATCTACTGAGCAATGATCCCATTGATGTATCTAGTGAACAGTGATCCCATTGATGTATGTAGTGAACAGTTATCCCATTGATGTATGTAGCGAACAGTGATCCCATTGATGTATGTAGTGAACACTGATGCCATTAATGTATCTAGTGAACAGTGATGTCACTAATGTGAATCAAATGTTTATTGTTGTCATGGACTAACCTCCTGGACACCAGCTAACATGGAGGAATTTTTGGGGTTTCAAAGCTTCGTTAACTAGGAAGAGTCGTAGTCTGACAGTGAGGTTCACAGTGAGGTTCACTGTGAGGTTGACTGTAAGGTTGACAGTGAGGTTGACTACTGCTATCGTCAAGATCATCAGGTCGAACTCATTTTCCGGACATTTCTTCCTTTTATTTTTTTTTTTTTTTTGTAAGACATTGAAGAGGCCTTCATTGATCACTAGTGTTTTTTTTTTAATCTGTATTTGTATCTTTCACAAGAATTATTTCAAAACTATTGAAAATGAGGAACTATAACAGAAAGACGGAGAGCCAATAACGGGTAAGTTTATGCAGAGAAAAATATTTTATATATAAATAAGGACAGACTGTTGATGAGCTGAGAGTAAAGTGAAGTATATAGGAATATTTAGTTAGAACTCTAATTGTGGGACATTTTCTCTCTCTGCTCTCTCTCTCTCTCTCTCTCTCTCTCTCTCTCCCCCCTCTCCCTCTCTTCTCTCTCTCTCTCTTCTCTCTCTCTCTCTCTCTAATCTTAATGAATTAAACTTTTAGTACCAGTCAATAATATTTATAATATAAATGGACTAGAAAACCCACAAGTTTAAGGAAGAAACACTTTTGTTAAACTTGGGAATCTTCATTCATCTTTCTTCTTCCACAATAATCATTACCAAATATTGCACATGTCTCTGTGTCTTCAACATCATTCACCTTGCAGCTTCACCTGCAGTGCAACTTGCACAACACCACAGGGACTCAAACATCCAACCATCCACAACAATGGTGAAAAATGTAACACAGTGTAAGGTGGTAATTACCACAGTGGAGGCAGAAAACACATGAATGTCACAGAGTAAATATTAGTGTTTCAACATCTCATAAACTTTGTTAATATAAGGAATTACTACCAACAATTCACATTAATTTTAAGGCGATGTTCAGTGAAGATGAGTAAGTTCAAATTGTTCACCAGTTGAATGGAACTTACAGAAACTTATTGGAGATCAGAGATAACAGTTGAAATACCATAAAATGTTGTTCTTGGAAGGATTACTTTAATGTTAGTGTACTTCTGACAATAGAGTTATTGAATAAGTGATGGTGAATCATTCCTCTTTTTTTTTTTTGTACAATATTACGCTGAGGGGAAACAGGTGATGTGTGAAGAAATTTTTTTTATCTTGAAGTAAAGGAATAAACAACTGTTTTTCTTCTTTCACGTTTCCTTTTTTCCACGCTATTCTTTTCTTTTCTTTCTTACTTCCATTTTTGTCCTTGTTTTGTGAATCCCTTCCATCTTCTTTCGTTCTGTACGACTTTCCCTTTTCTTCTAGCTTTCTCCTTTCACACTTTTCTTTTTTCTTTCATGCTAATTTTTTTTTCATACTCTATTTTTTTTTATTTCGTTGTGCTTCTTTTCTTTCACATTTTCTGTTTTATTCCTTCATATTATCAGCCTTTCTTCTTTTATTCTACTTTCTATATCACTTTTTTTTCCTCCTTTCATCCTACATTTCTCTCTTCTTTCTTATTGCTTTTTAATTCATATTTCTTTCACACAATATACTTCTATAGTACAACTATTATTGTCTTTCATTTTACCTTCTTTCTTCTTTTGCAGATGACACCCGAATCTGTATGACAGGAGCTATGAATCGACCCCTGCAACCACAAATAGGTGAGTACAGTGTCCACCGTTGTAGACACTACAAGACTCCAAGCAGACATAAACCAAATCTTTAAATGGGCTGCAGAAAACAATATGAAGTTCAATGATGAGAAATTTCTATTACTTAGATACGGAAAATGTGAGGAAATTAAAATCTCATTGGAGTACAAAACTAATTCCAACCACACAATAGAGCGAAAAACTAATGTCAAAGACCGGGAGTGATCGTGTCAGAGGATCTCACCTTCAAGGACCATAACACCGTAGCAATCACATCTGCTAGAAAAATGACAGGATGGATAATGAGAACCTTCAAAACCAGGGATGCCAAGCCCATGTTGACACTTTACAGATCGCTTGTTCTATCTAGGCTGGAATATTGTTGCACAGTAACTGCACCTTTCAAGGCGGGGGTGAAATTGCTGACCTTGAAAATGTGTAGAGAACCTTCACGGCACGCATAACTGTGATAAACCACCTCAATTACTGGGAACGCTTGAAGTTCCTAAACCTGTACTCTCTAGAACGCAGGCGGGAGAGATACATTATTATATACACGTGGAAAATTCTCTAGGATTAGTACCAAACTTGCACACGAGAATCACTCCTACGAACGCAAAGACTTGGCAGGCGATGTAACATCCCCCAATGAAAAGCAGGTGCCACTAGCATGTTGAGGGACAACACAATAAGTGTCAGGGGCCCAAGATTGTTCAACTGCCTCCCAGCATACATCAGGGGGATTACCAACAAACCCCTGGCTGTCTTCAAGCAGGCACTGGACAGGCACCTAAAGTCTGTACCTGACCAGCCAGGCTGTGGTTCATACGTTGGACTGTGTTCGGCCAGCAGTAACAGCCTGGTTGATTAGGCTCTGGTCCAACATGAGGCCTGGTCACAGAGCAGGGCCGCAGAGGCGTTGACCCCTGGAATTCTCTCCAGGTAAACTCCAGGTTCCATACTACTCTTTCTTCTTTCATATTACTTCATTCAAATTTCTTTCACTCTACCATTCATTCTTCATTCACAGAACTCGTAAGTTGTTAATTCATACTAGCTCACTTATTTCATCCTGCCTACTGTTTTCATTCATACTACCTTTCTTTCCTCATGATATTTCTTCTTCTTTCATTTTGGATTTTTTTCTCTTTCCCAACATCTACTTTCCTTCAAACTTTCATTTCCTCAAACCTTCTTTCTTTTCATATTTCTTTTCTTCTTTCACAGTTCATTCTTTTGATTACCTTCTTTCATTCCTCCTTTCAGTCTTTCTTCTTACTGCCTTCTGCTTCTTTCTTGCAAAGAAATGAAGCAAAAATGTAAGGATTAGTAATTAGGGAAACAGATAGCTGAGATAGAGACAGATAGCTGAGATAGAGACAGATAGCTGAGATAGAGACAGATAGCTGAGATAGAGATAGATAGCTGAGATAGAGACAGATAGCTGAGATAGAGACAGATAGCTGAGATAACGGATGAAGCACTCTAGAAAGTTGCATTCCAAAGATGCCTATGTAGTATCATAGATGTTTACTGGCTTCATGGATCAACCTACTGAACACCACCTGACATGGAGGTATAAATGGACTTTATAGCTGTCATTAACCAGGAAGACTTGCAGCCAGGCTATGAGGTCGACTGCTGGTGTCGTCAAGGTCATCAGATCGAACTCAACCGGTCTTCTCTTCCTTTTTTAATATACGAAATTGATGATGATTGCACTGATCAAGAGTACGTTGCCTTCCTTATTTAGTATTGTATCTTTTGCAATAAAATATTGCAGATGGAAAAGAGGAGGAATAACTTATTGAAGCAATGAAGAAATTTATTCAAGTTTTACTGCTGATGCTGTCGGGATTCAGTAAGCTGTGAGTGATAGTCATTGTATTCTTAAAGCAGACGCGACGGTCTGGAGTTTTGAGACTCTCTGATCGCGGGTTCTAACCTCACCCGTGGTATGGTTTTTTTTATGTTTAAAAAACTCTTGCCGCTGAGCTTTAGCACTCCACTGAGCAATATTACCACAGTGGCTACTGATGGTGCACCAGCAATGGTTGGATTAACCACTTTACTCATGGAAAAGGTATCTGGTGTATGTACTGTACATTATTACACAGACACCATCTTGTAGCACAGAAACTCTGTGGTGAACTGCATGATGCAGTTAATAAACTCAAAGTACATCCACTCAACTCGCGACTGTTTGCAATACTATGTGAAAAGAATGATGAACCTCGGAACTAATTACTTTTGTAAGGTGGCTGTCTGGGGGTAATAGTTTGCAAAGACTCATAGACCTAAACAACTCGACTGTGCATTTTCTAACAGATGTAAACCCATCAGTGTGATAAGAATTTAAAAAAGGTGAAAGAATTCTCTGTTCTATTTGGCATACATATATTCAAAATATATTGAAGTACAGAAATGAGTGCAGAGTAAAGATGTTGTGACTATACAGGCCAGGATAATTCTAATTGGCTTCCAAGATGAAATAGAATTATTTAAAGCTCCATTGGGACGAAGAGATTTTTCAATATTTTTCATATTTACGGCAGTTGGAAGAAAGTGGAAACATTTCATATGGTGACCTGGATATATACACAACACACCTTTACAAATTAAGGGAAGACTTTTAACGTATTCTCTGAAGATGTGGAGAAAATGCTCCTTCCTGACTTATTCTTACACGATTATATTTGGAAATAATAAATACAAATACACATACAACCCGCACATATAAAAAAGAGAGGAGCTTACGATGATGTTTCGGTCCGACTTGGACCATTTACAAAGTCACACTAACACAAAGGACAAGAAGAAGGGGTATTTATAGGCAGGCAGACAGGGAAGGGCACAAGAAAGTGGTGGAGGGGTAATAATGGAGGTAGTAGTGGTAGTGGAAGTAGTAGTAGTGGAGTCAGTCATATTTTAGGAAAGGAGCACTGTAATGAAGCTGGCGGCCCGCATAGGGTAAGGACAAGAACACAGAGGGGGAAAAATGAAAATAATGCTCTTTGGCCTCATGACTCAAGTCTCTTTTAACCATTTATTGATGCTCTTAATAATCTTGCCCCTTCCATTAAGTTTAAAGCTGATTGGGAATCTAATTCTTTGCTTCCTTTCCTTGATGTTCATGTCCACCACTCAGTTACAAGTTTTGCCTTTTCCGTGTACCACAAGTCTATGCACAGTGGCACATACATTCACTACTTTTCTTATCATGTCTCCTCTGTAAAGAAAAGTGTTCTTATCTCCCTCTTTCTCTGTGCTCTCCGCATTTGTGATCCTCAGTTCCTTGAAGAAGAAATTTTCCCTCTTCATAATTCATTTTTCCGCCTTGGCTACCCTTCCCATTTCATAGACTCTGCTTTCTCTCGTGCCAAACGAACTTTCTTCTCTCCTAAACCCTCTACTCCTGGGAACTCTCCTGTCCTCTGCCTTCCCTATAATAATAATAGTTTATTTAGACATGGTACAATGATACATAGTTAGGTAGACATGATACATAGGTATAAATGAGATGTACATGCCAAAAGCCCCTAATATGCTGTGCATTGCTGTGCATCTCTGGTCTCTCTAATCTCAACAACTCTCTCCTTTCCTTAGACATCAAACTTACTTTTCGCCAGACTAACACTCTTCGCACTAATCTAGTGCATACCTCCCCTCCCTCTATAGATTCTCCTGGTGTCTACTCTATTTCTTGCTCCTCCTGTCCTCTTCAGTACTTTGGAGAAACTGGCCGATCACTTTCTGACAGACTTAGGGAGCACAAAAATAGTGTTGGGCTTGCCGACACTAATAATGCTCTTTTCTGGCATGTCAGAGATCACAGTCATCCTATTGATTGGTCTTCTGCTAAAACTGTCTAACCTACATCCAACTTTCACAGTCGCCTTCTAGTTGAATCCTCCCTTATACACAACTTTCCCTGTATGAATCTTAGCCCTGACTTTGTCTCTGTAGATGCTTTCCTCTCCCATTACATTGTTAAATGCTCCAAACTTCAGAACACCCGTGACTTAACCTGATTCCTTCCCCCTCTATCTCTTCCCTCTTCTCCTCTGGGTTTTCTTTCTTTTCTTTTGCCTTGTATTTGTCCTTCTTTATTTTATTTTCATTTTTCCCCCTCTGTGTTCTTGTCCTTACCCTATGCGGGCTGCCAGCTTCATTGCAGTGCTCCTTTCCTAGAATATGACTGACTCCTACTACTATTTCCACTACCACTACTACCTCCATTATTACCCCTCCACCACTTTCTTGTGCCCTCCCCTGTCTGCCTGCCTGTAAATACCCCTTCTTCCTGTCCTTTGTGTTAGTGTGACTTTGTTCTTATGTTCTTATGTAAATGGTCCAAGTCGGACCAAAACGTCGTCGTAAGCGCCTCTCTTTTTTATATGTGCGGGTTGTGTGTGTATTGTTCCAGTCACGGTATTGTGCCTTTTTTGTTATTTAATAAATACAAACATTGATACTCAATTGCAAGAAGAACTCGTTGATTTGGCTATGGATCTTGAAACAAAATCATTGTTCAGAAATAAAAGCATAAGTGACTATTGAAGCAATATAAGTACTGTAGCTAAATACCCTCGGCTTTGTGCATTGGTAGAGCCTTGTATACTTGCTTTCCCAAGTTCAAACATGGTTGAAGTTGGTTTCAGACGTGCAAACGCAATTCCAACTAAATAGAGGAACACACTAAACCTGGAAGAGCGTGGTGACTTACGACTAACGCTCAACAATCTCCAACCGAATATCAGTGCCCTTGTTGAGGCTCATCAGAGGCAGCCTTCCCAACTATATCAACAGTTTCAGTAAAAAGGGATATGTTAATTCTTATATTTTTCATAATTTAAATATTACTTATTTTTTATGAAGGCATATCTATTATTCATAGTATCATTAGTCTGAAACTTCATGAAGGGGTGGATGAGCTGAAGAGTTTGGGGACCCCTTCTCTATGATTTGGATTGAATTTGGTCTGTGAAGGTGACACACTGCCAAAAGTTCTTAAGAAATGTTAAATCTTAAAATTCTGGTTTTCTTCTAATAATTTATCACTGCCTCATCCAATTGGTTTCAAACATTGAGTATGCAACTTCTGAACCACTTCAAACTTAATTAAGTTTCTGCTGTGTCTTATGATTTTCGTCTTTGTGCGATAATTAGAAAGTGTGTTTTTTAATTAATTTTACCCTCTCAAAGCTGATGATTCTTCTTTACTGGATCATTCAGATTGATTTTGTACTGAAATGATGTATATTTGCTATTTTTTTTTTTACTGAAATTAATACATTAGTTACCAAGCCTTAACTTGTGAATGCCTCTACTAGGAAAACGAGACTCGTGCAGCGCCCGAAACACAACTAGTTTAATATTATTTTAATTTAGGTTGGGTTGAGTTAGGAAAGGTTACCTACAATTACATCATATACTGAACCTCAAACAAATTATAAAAGCAGTGTATTTAGAGTGTCCCTATGTTCAACACTATTACATTAATGTTCACAATGCATGTTGATGACTTACCAGTGAACATAATCACATTACAAAATATGGATCACATGGTTGACGTGATAGACGACAGTATGTCCTGGACCTGCAGACTATCTTTAGCCCAGAATAGTCAATAAAATTAAATGCTAGCCAGTAAAATGAGAGCTTGACACTTCGGAAAGAGCAAAGACTTGCAGAATGAGGGGGACACCAAGCTGTAACTTTTAAATGAAATCTTTTGTCTAAAAATTACAAAAAGAGAGATGATTCATTGACAAATTCTATGTTGGAAGATATAATGATATTCAGTTGTAGTCTCTAGTGCAGAATATCCTCACATCCTTTTCTTCCTCCTGCTTAAATAACAAAGCTTTTCCAGCAGATAACTTGCAGTGCTCCAAGTGCCTTGCTTACATTATCTAGCAGATAGCGAGCAGTGATGGAGAACAAGTGAGGCGAGACACCCACGGCTGCAGCAGGAGTCAGATATGGGTAGACACAAAATACGTAATATAGAAAATGAGAGAACAACGACAGCGTAAAACTAGTTGATGGAGATTATTACCTAAATTAACCTCAGCAGATGCTGATGTGGAGGTATATGTGGGGTTTCAAAGCTTCGTTAACTAGGAAGAGTCGTAGTCTGACAGTGAGGTTGACTACTGGTATCGTCAACATCATCAGGTCGAGCTCATTTTTCATGTTTCTTCCTTTCAGTTTTTTTTTGTAAGACATTAAAGATGCCTTCATTGATCACTAGTGTTTTTTTTTTAATCTGTATTTGTATCTTTCACAAAAATTATTTCAAAACTGTTAAAAATGATGAACTATAATAGAAAGACGGAGAGCCAATAACGGGTAAGTTTATGCTGAGAAAAATATTTTATATATAAATAAGGACAGATTGTTGATAAGATGAGAGTAAAGTGAAGTATAGGAATATTTAGTTAGAACTCTAACTGTGGGACATTTCTCTCTCTCTCTCTCTCTCTCTCTCTCTCTCTCTCTCTCTCTATTCTTAATGAATTAAACTTTTAGTATCAGTCAATAATATTTATAATATAAATGGACTAGAAAACCCACAAGTTGAAGAAATAAACACTTGTGTTAAACTTGGGAATCTTGATTCATCTTTCTTCTTCCACAATAATGATTATCAAATGTTTACAGTAAACCCTAAAGGGCTCGGAACTAATCTAGTAAATAATAGTACCTGCTGAGTCAAAAAATGGAAAAAGTGTGCAGCGAAAACTGGATGTGGTGCCATATACCACGAGGGGAATCTATTGACTTACCAATGCAAATAAATACCCAGTATAAAATATTGTGAGCAGAAGGAAATTCTCATTGACAAATACAGTGGTCACTGTTTAACAGTGATACCATATTGTAATGATATAATAGTAAATGTTGTAGTGGTAAATACAAGTGCAGTGATAGGCCTAGCCGGAAACCCAGTTGTAAACAGTTGTCAGCAGTCGCCAGTATACTACTACGCAAGTCAGTTCGTTTTTAGTAAACTTCCTACACCTGTTGCCTACCACAGTGTAAAAATGTAGTGATACCAGAGTATACAGTTTGTGGAAATGCGAAAAAGTGAATGGAAGTGATAGACTAAACTAATGTATCTCAAACTAACCAGGTTGTAAAGAGTTGTCAGTAGTTGCCAGGACACTCAACATGCATGTCAAATTAACTTATAGTAAACTTTTAACACCAGTTGGCCCACCACAGTAAATAACAGCGATACCATAGTGCTCGGTGTGGTGGGGGCATTGACTCCCTAAACCCCCTCCAGATATTTTACAGGTATGAAGTAGTAGGTAGTAGGTTGGTAGACAGCAACCACCCAGGGAGGTACTACCGTCCTGCCAGGTGACTGTGAAACAGAAACCTGAAACAGTTTTACAAGATGGTAGGATTGCTGGTGTCTTTTTTCTGTCTCATAAACACACTGGATAACAGGTATATCTAGCTACTTCTACTTACACGTACGTCACACTACACAGGCATGCACATGCATATATATATATATACACACATCTAGGTTTTTCTTCTTTTTCTTAATACCTCTTGTTCTTCTTTATTTCCTCTATTGTCCATGGGGAAGTGGAAAAGAATTTTTCCTCCGTAAGCCATGCGTGTCGTATAAGGCGACTAAAATGCCGGGAGCAATGGGCTAGTAACCCTTTCTCCTGTACACATTTACTAAAAAAGAAGAAAAACTTTATAAAACTGGGATGTTTGAATGTGCGTGGATGTAGTGCAGATAAGAAAGAGATGATTGCTGATGTTATGAATGAAAAGAAGAAAAGAAGTTGGATGTCCTGGCCCTAAGCAAAACAAAGCTGAAAGGGGTAGGCGAGTTTCAGTGGGGAAAATAAATGGGATTAAGTCAGGAGTATCTGAGAGAGTTAGAGCTAAGGAAGGGCTAGCAATAATGTTGAAGGACCAGTTATGAAAGGAGAAGAGGGAATATAACTGTGTAAATTCAAGGATTATGTTGATTAAAATTAGGGTCAGATAAGAAAAGTGGGTCAAATTAAGTGTGTATGCACCTGGAGAAGGAGTGTAGAGGAGAGAGAGAGATTTTGGGAGATACTAAGTGAATGCATAGGAACTTTTGAACCAAGTGAAGGAGTAATTGTGGTAGGGGACCTAAACGCTAAAGTAGGAGAAACATGTAGAGTAGATAAGTTTGGGGTGCCAGGTGTAAATGATAATGGGAGCCCTTTGATTGAACTTTGTATAGAAAGGGGTTTAATTATAGGTAATACATATTTTAAGAAAAAGAGGATAAATAAGTATACAAGATATGATGTTGAGTAAACTTCAGGATGTACATGTTTATAGAAGGGCCACAGATATATCTGATCACTTTTTAGTTGTAGCTAAAGTGGGAGTAAAAGGTAGATGGGATACAAGGAAAATAGAAGCAGTAAGAGAGAGGTGAAGGTTTATAAACTAAAAGAGGAGGCAGTTAGGGTAAGATATTAACAACTATTGGAGGATATATGGGCTAGTGAGAGTGTAGGCATTAGGGTCGAAGATGTATGGGGTAGGTTAAACAATGTAGTGTTAGAGTGTTCAGCAGAAGCTTGTGGTTACAGGAAAGTGGGTGCGGGAGGGAAGAAGAGCGATTGGTGGAATAATGTAAAGAGTAAGGGAGCAAGGGAGTAAAAGTTAGCATATGAGAGGTTTTTACAAAGTTGAAGCGATGCAAGGAGGGAAGAGTATATGGAGAGAAAAAGAGAGGTTAAGAGAGTGGTGAAGCAATGTAAAAAGAGAGCAAATGAGAGAGTGGGTGAGATGTTATCAACAAATTTTGTTGAAAATAAGAAAAAGTTTTGAAGTGAGATTAATAAGTTGAGGAAGCCTAGGGAACAAATGGATTAATTAAAAATAATGCAGTTAAAAATAAGAGAGGAGAGTTATTAAATGGAGAATTAGAGGTATCGGGAAGATGGAGGAAATATTTTGAAGAGTTGTTAAATGTTGATGAAGACAGGGAAGCTGTGATTTTGTGTATAGGGCAAGGAGGAATAACATCTTGTAGGAGTATGGAAGAGCCAGTTGTGAGTGTGGGGGAAGTTCGTGAGGCAGTGGGTAGAATGAAAGGGGGTAAGGCAGCTGGGATTGATGAAAAAAAGATAGAAATGTTAAAAGCAGACGGAGATATAGTTTTGGAGTGGTTGGTGCTATTATTTAATAAATGTATGGAAGAGGGTAAGGTACCTAGGGACTGGCAGAGAGCGTGTATTGTTCCTTTGTATAAAGGCAAAGGGGACAAAAGAGAGTGCAAAAATTATAGGGGAATAAGTCTCTTGAGTATACCAGGCAAAGTGTATGGTAGAGTTATTATTGAAAGAATTAAGAGTAAGACGGAGAGCAGGATAGCAGATGAACAAAGGGGCTTTAGGAAAGGTAGGGTGTGTGTAGACCAAGTGTTTACAGTGAAACATATAGGTGAACAGTATATAGGTGAAACATATAGGTGAACAGCATTTATGGATTTGGAAAAGGCATATGATAGGGTGGATAGGATGTTGCAGGTGTATAGAATAGGAGGTAGGTTACTGAAAGCAGTGAAGAGCTTTTATGAGGATAGTGAGGCTCAGGTTAGAGTGTGTAGGAGAGAGGGAGATTATTTCCCAGTAAAAGTAGGCCTTAGACAAGGACGTGTGATGTCACCATGGTTGTTCAATATATTTATAGATGAGGTTGTAAGATAAGTGAATGCGAGGGTCTTGGCAAGAGGTGTGGGGTTAAAAGACAAATAATCAAATACAAAGTGGGAGTTGTCACAGTTGCTCTTTGCTGATGACACTGTGCCTTTGGGAGATTCTGAAGAGAAGTTGCAGAGGTTGGTGGATGAATTTGGTACGGTATGTAAAAGAAGAAAATTGAAAGTGAATATAGGAAAGAGCAAGGTGATGAAGATAACAAAAATAATAGGTGACGAAAGATTGGATATCAGATTGGAGGGAGAGAGTATGGAGGAGGTGAATGTATTCAGATATTTGGGAGTGGACATGTCAGCAGATGGGTCTATGAAGGATGAGGTGAATCATAGAATTGATGAGGGAAAAAGGGTGAGTGGTGCACTTAGGAGTCTGTGGAGACAAAGAACTTTGTCCATGGAAGTAAAGAGGGGAATGTATGAGAGTATAGTTATACCAACACTCTTATATGTGTTGAAGCATGGATGATGAATGTTACAATGAGGAGAAGGCTGGAGGCAGTGGAGATGTCATGTCTGAGGTCAATGTGTGGTGTGAATATAATGCAGAGAATTCGAGTTTGGAAATTAGGAGGAGGTGCGGGATTACCAATACTATTATCCAGAAGGTTGAGCAGGGGTTGTTGAGGTGGTTCGGACATGTAGAGAGAATGGAACGAAACAGAATGACTTCGAGAGTGTAGAAATCTGTAGAGGAGGGAAGGCGGGGTAGGGGTCGGTCTAGGAAAGGTTGGAGGGAAGGGGTAAAAGAGGTTTTGTGTGCAAGGGGCTTGGATTTCCATCAAGAATGCGTGAGCGTATTTGATAGGAGTGAATGGAGACAAATGGTTTTTAATACTTGACGTGCTGTTGGAGTGTGAACAAAGTAACATTTATGAAAGGATTCGGGGAAACCGGCAGGCCGGACTTGAGTCCTGGAGATGGGAAGTACAGTGTCTGCGCTCTGAAGGAGGGGTGTTAATGTTGCAGTTTTATAACTGTAGTGTAAAGCACCCTTCTGGCAAGACAGTGATGGAGTTAATGATGATGAAAGTTTTCTTTTTCGGGCCACCCTTCCTTGGTGGGAATCGGACGATGTGTTAATAAAAAAAATAATAAATGAAGTTAATTGTTGTTAATAAAGTTATATCTGAAGTTATCTGGTATAACAGTTGTGTGAAGTTTACTGTTATAAGTTATTTGTTAACTTTTCCTATAACAGTTATAATTGCAGTTAATTATTTTTATAACAGTTATAGCTCAAGTTAACTGTTATAACAGTTATAGATGAAGTAAACTGTTATAAGTTATAGCTGAAGTAAACTGTTATAACAGTTAGACCTGAAGTTAACTCTTGTTATAACAGTTATAAATAAAATTAACTATTGTTATAAGTTACATCTAAGGTTAACTATTGTTACAAGTTACATCTAAGGGTAACTATTGTTATAAGTTATGTAGACAGCCTGACTGTCTGCATAGACAGCCATGCTGTTTGCCAGCTGAGTTCATATTTCGCGCCATGCTAGTTCCCATAGTTTCCGCCAGAGAGCAAGCCTGTAGGCATACCCATGTGAGTCTGCCTCACCCCTGCCTCTCCCTCACTTGGCGCTCAGACAACACTCAGACAACAGGCCTACTCCTCTCCCTCTCGCAAGGCGCATGGCCCTGGGCTATGGCCACAGACACGCAGCCTGTTACTCGCACCTTTATTACAAATAAAGTAAGAAGCCTCCGAAGCCTTATCATTGCATTCCCGCTATCAAGAACACTCCAAATAAGTGTCGTTATAAATGGTGACAGCGGTGCCTTGCAGCAGTTGTGTTTGCCCGAGAGGGAAGGAAGAGGAATGAAGTTATCTACCACTTCATCAGCCTACACAAGAAGCATCCGTCTCTCAAAGAGTTATCCTGATGTTGTGTCTGCAAATCTCAGCATCCAGACACAGGTACATGCAGGATTCAGGCCGAAATTTGTCTAATTCTCCGAGAAATGGTGTCACTGACTTCACGCCACAGCGTCCCACGCTGTTTCTCTGTCACGTGCTCAGCCTTGCCAGCATGTTCTGCTGTTGTTGTTCATCTCAGCACTGCTCTTTCAGCACTTCAGAGGTGAGTTAGTGGTGATTTCAGCATCTAGTGTGAGTGTTCCTCTCCGGGTTTGTGGGAAGGTGGGGACGGCCGGGTCCCTCGCCTCTCACCCAAACACTCACTCGCCGACTCTCATCACTCACTGCCCACTCCCTCTATGCTGTTTTCTGTGAATTTCCTTGTGAATTCTTGCCAGAGCTGTGTATTCTGAGTGTCGAGGCCACTCGAAGCCACGTGTGACCAAGCCACGTGGGATGATCACCAAGCCACGTGGATCTACAAGCCACATGGATCAGCAAGCCACGTGGATCTACAAGCCATGTGGATCAGCAAGATACGTGGAACTCTCAAGCCATGTGGATCAGCAAGCCACGTGCTGTGGTCAGCTGTGTGACTCACCTGACATCACCATGCTGCTGACATCACGATGCTGCCTGACTCCAGGACGTCACCCACGATGTCTGCTGATGTCACTCGCGATGTCACTCCATGACATCATGACGTCACGCCTGACATCACCCACATGATGTCCTGAGTGTTCTAGTTTCACAGTGATCATTTTATTTTCATTATTTGTCGAGAAGTTTGAGAGAAGATATAAGTCGAGTGTTCATTAATTATTTCTCTCAGTCGGTGTTCTCAAATGTTCGAGTATTGCTTAGTGACGATTTTTATACAGAAAAGCGTCTGTAAGCTATGTTGTACCACATGTGCAGTATGTGTGCAGTTTTCTCGTGTGTCCTATGTAGCACCTGTATGTTACTGCACCAGTGTGACCTGCGCTGACAGCTGACATTTGTCAGTCCAGCGAGTCGGGTGAGCACCTTGTACAGAAAGCTCTTATGTTCGCCGCTCGTAGATGCCTTTGCTGAATCGTACCCGTGACGATTCTCCCATCGAGACCGTTCCACTTCACCTCCTAGACCGTCAGTCCAGTTAATGCAGATGACCAGTCTGGGGATGCTTACACTGTCCCTCTGCTGTAACTTCAACTGTCGAGAGATGTCACTCATCTAGCCACAGTTAAGCCTGTCGGCAGGCGACTGTCAGCCTCGTGTCACAGCTTCAGTGAGCAGCCTGCACAAAGATGATGTCACTTTGACTTTTAGCCCCCTCACTGCAGTATGGTGTATGCTGTTACGACCTCCAGATGTTTCGCCGAGTCATCCCTGTCACGACTCACTCCACACTCGCCAGCAGCGACAGTACCAGTCGAGGAATGTCCTGAGTCACTTGCCAGTCCTGTCCAGTTGCGACTACTGACGACACCTCACTCGAGGGCACCAGCAGGTTGTGCCCCAGGTTGAGTGAACCCTGCAGCTACTACTATGACTGCTTCACCGTCCCAGAGGAGACCGTACCCTGTTACATCACAGCTCAGCCGCAGCTTGTCTCCTGTGTTGCAGTGTCTGTCCAGATGCAGGAAGGCGTGCAGTGCTGCATCACGCTCACTGCCTTAGACCACGAAGCTCAACTTTTTTACTTCCTTCTCTGGAGGAAGTTTTTTTTTCTATGTCCATATGTTTATGTATATATGTATTTTTATTTCGTGTTATGTGACCTGTTCTTGCGAGAGAGAGACCCAAGTTTTTTTTAATGCCATTCATGGTCGGGACGACCATGGGTGCATGACCGAGCGATGTAGACAGCCTGACTGTCTGCATAGACAGCCATGCTGTTTGCCAGCTGAGTTCATATTTCACGCCATGCTAGTTCCCATAGTTTCCGCCAGAGGGCAAGCCTGTAGGCATACCCATGTGAGTCTGCCTCACCCCTGCCTCTCCCTCACTTGGCGCTCAGACAACAGGCCTACTCCTCTCCCTCTCGCAAGGTGCATGGCCCTGGGCCATGGCCACAGACACACAGCTTGTGTACCCCACACTTTATGCAAATAAAGTAAGAAGCCTCCAGAAGCCTTATCATTTGCTACCCCGCTCTGCAATAACATCCAAACAACATATCCTTATAGTTACATCTAAAGTTAACTGTTGTTTTATTAGTTATAACTGAAGTTATTCATTGTAGTAAGTTATAAATGAAGTTAACTGTTGTTATAAGATACATGTGAAGTTTCCTGTTGGTATAACAATTAAAACTGTAGTTAACTGTTTTTATAACTTATAGCTGAAGTTAACTGTTGTTAAAACAGTTTTATGATGTTAAGTTTAATTATAACAGTTACAACTGAAGTTTAATATTTTTATAAGTTAATTTGTTATTAGAATTATATGTAAAGTTAACTGTTTTTATATCAGTTATAACTGAGGTTAGCTGTTATAATATTTGAATGTCAAGTTAACTGTTGTTATAACAGTCATAGGTGAAGTTAAATGTTATAACTGGTATAATAGTTATAGCTTAAGTTAAATGTTGTTATAACAGTTACATGTGACGTTTACTGTTGTTATAACAGTTATTTGTGAAGTTTACTGTTGTTATAACTGTTATATGGGAAGTTTACTGTTGTTATAACAGTTATTTGTGAAGTTTACTGTTGTTATAACTGTTATATGGGAAGTTTACTGTTGTTATAACAGTTATATGGGAAGTTTACGGTTGTTATAACAGTTATAAGGGAAGTGTACTGTTGTTATAACAGTTATATGGGAAGTTTAGTGTTGTTATAACAGTTATATGTGAAGTTTACTGTGTTATAACAGTTATATGGGAAGTTTACTGTTGTTATAACAGTTATATGGGAAGTTTACTGTTGTTATAACAGTTATATGGGAAGTTTACTGTTGTTATAACAGTTATATGGGAAGTTTACTGTTGTTATAACAGTTATATGGGAAGTTTACTGTTGTTATAACAGTATATGGAAATTTACTGTTGTTATAACAGTTAATAAATGAATTAAACTTTGGTATAATAGTTATATATTAAGTAAACGTTTTATAACAGTTATAACTAAGTTAACTTTGTTATAACAGTTATAGATAAAGTTAACTGCTGTTGCTAAGGCACTTAAAACTGAATTTGTTATAATAGTTATAACTTAGGCTAACTGTTGTCTAAACAGATATAACTGAAGTTAACTGGTGTTAAAATAGTTATAACTGAAGTTCACTGTTGTTGTAACAGTTACAGCTGAAGGTATCTGTTGTTATAACAGTTACAACTGACATTATCTGTTGTTATAACAGTTACAGCTGACATTATCTGTTGTTATAACAGTTACAGCTGACGTTATCTGTTGTTATAACAGTTACAACTGACGTTATCTGTTGTTATAACAGTTACAACTGACGTTATCTGTTGTTATAACAGTTACAACTGACGTTATCTGTTGTTATAACAGTTACAACTGACGTTATCTGTTGTTATAACAGTTACAACTGACGTTATCTGTTGTTATAACAGTTACAACTGACGTTATCTGTGTTATAACAATTAAAGCTGAGGTTAAATGTTAATTTATCATTTAAATTAGGCGGTGTTTTAAAGGTTTTAAGTGAATTTAACTGTTGTTTTAAGGTATTTTAGGTGACTTACCCGTGACAGGTGAACCTTAAGGTATTATAAGGAATGTACCTGAGTTATAAAGGTGCGTTGAGGTGAGGGAGTAACCTGAGGGAAGTGAGAGGGTCAGTCAGGTGAAAGTGAAGGTTGAGTGCACCTGAGCACCTGTTAGGTGAAGGTTGAGTGCACCTGAGCACCTGTCAGGTGAAGGTTGTACAAGAGTGGTATACAATACCGACAAGATGAAAATAAGACACATTGCAACATCTGGGTATCTTTTTGTAGCTTTCCCCCCCCCAAAAAAATTTTTTAAAAAAAAAAAAATGTAAGAAAGAGATTTTGGGAGATTTAAGGGCGATAAAAATTTAGGAATAATTTGAGCCAATGGAAGAGAGTAATCGTGGTAGGAGACCTAAATGCTAAAGTAGGAGAAGTGTTTAGAGAGTGGGTGGTAGAGTAATTTGGGTACCAGGTGTAAATGATAATGGGGAGCCCTTTGATTGAACTTTGTATAGAAAAGGGTTTGGTTATAGGTAACATATTTTAAGAAAAAGAGGGTAAATGAGTATACAATATATGATGTAGGGCGAAATGACAGTAGTTTGCTGGACTACATATTGGTAGATAAAAGACTGTTGGGTAGACTTCAGGATGTATATGTTTATAGAGGGGTCACAGATATATCAGATCACTTTTTAGTTGTAGCTACAGTGAGAGTAAAAGGTAGATGGGATACAAAGAGAATGTAAACAGCAACAGAGAAGTGAAGCCTTATAAACTAAAGGAGGAAACAGTTAGGGTAAGATATAAACAACTGTTGGTGGACAGATGGGCTAGTGAGAGTATAATCAGTGGGATAGAAGAGGTATGGGGTAAGTTTAAAAATATAGTGCTAGAGTGTTCAGCAGAAGTTTGTGGTTATAGGAAAGTGGGTGCAGGGAGGGATAGAGTGATTGGTGGAATGACATGTAAAGAGAAGTAGTAAGATATAAAAGTTAGCATATGAGAGGTTTTTACAAAGTAGAAGTGATGCAAGGAGAGAGGAGTATATGAAGAGAGAAAAGAGGGGTTAAGAGAGGGGTAAAGCAGTGTAAAAGAGGCAAATGAGAGAGGTGGGTGAGATGTTATCAACAAATTTTGTTGAAAATAAGAAAAAGTTTTGGGTGAGATTAACAAGTTGAGAAAACCTAGGGAAAGAATGAATTTGTCAGTTAAAAAGGAGAGGAGAGTTATTAAATGGAGAGTTAAGTATCTGGAAAATGGAGGGATTATTTTGAGGTTGTTAAATGTTGATGAAGATAGGGAAGCTGTGATTTCGTGTATAGGGCAAGGAGGAATAACATCTTATAGGGTAGGAAGAACCAGTTGGGAGTTTGGGGAAGTTCTTGAGGGCAGTGAGTAGAATGAAAGGTAAAGCAGCTGGGATTGATGGGATAAAGATAAAAATGTTAAAGGCAGGTGGGGAATGGGTTTAGGTGGTTAGTGTTTTATTTAATAAATGAATCGAGGAGGGTAAGGTACCTAGATTGGCAGAGAGCATGCATAATTCCTTTGTATGGCAAAGGGGACAAAAAAGGGGTGTAAAAATTGGGGGGGAATAAGTCTGTTGGTATACCTGGTAAAGTTATGATGGAGTTATTATTGAAAGAATTGGAGTAAGACGGAGGCAGGATGGCGGATGAACAAGGAGGCTTTGGAAGGGTAGGGGTGTAGACCAAGTGTTTGCAGTGAAACATGTGGTGAACAATATTTAGAAAAAGGGAAAGAGGTGTTTGTGGCATTTATGGATTTGGAAAAAGCATATGATAGGGTGGATAGAGGCAAGTGGCAGATGTTGCAAATGTATGGAATAAAGAGGTGGAATTGAAAAGCGGTGAAAAGTTTTGGGCGATATGGGCACAGGTTGATATGTAGGCAAGGGAGATTTTTCCCAGTAAAAGTAGGCCTAAACAGGGATGTGTAATGACCGTGGTTGTTTAATATATTTATAGATGGAGTTGTAAGAGAAGTAATGCTCGGGTTTGGCAAGAGGTGTGGGTTAAAAGATAGAGAATCTAACCAAAGTGGGATTTTCACAGTTTGCTCTTTCTGATAACAGGGCCCGGGGGATTCTGGAGAGTTCAGAGGGTTGATGAGTTTGGAAATATGTAAAGAAGGAAATTAAAAGTGAATATAGGAAAAAAGTAATGATGAGAATAACAAAAAAATTAAATTGAAAGGTTGGATATCAGTTTGGGAAAGGAGAGAGTATGGAGGAGGTGAATGTGTTCAAATACTGGAGTGGATGTGTCAGCAGATGGGTATATGAAGGATGAGGTGAATCTAAATGCGAGGGAAAAAGTGAGTGGTGCACTAGGAGCTTGTGGGACAGAAACTTTTCCCTAAACAAAGAGAAGGTATAAAATATGGTTTATCTTTCTTTATGGGGGGACATGGGTTGTAATATTGCAACAAGGAGAAGGCTGGGGCAGTGGAGATGTCGTGTCCGAGGGCAATGTGTGGGTGAATATAATGCAAAGAATCCGTAGTTTGGAGATTGGAGGAGGTGTGGGATTACCAAAACTATTATCCAGAGAGCTGGGAGGGGTTGCGGAGATGGTTGGACATATAGAAAGGATGGAGCAAAATAGAATGACTTCGGGGTGTATAAATCTTTAGTGGAGGGATGGCGGGTGGGGTCTCCTAGAAGAGGTTGGAGGGGGTAAAGGGGTTTTTTTGTGTGCGGGGGGCTTGGACTTCCAGCAAGCATACGTGAGCATGTTAGATGGGAGCGAATGGAGAAAAAATTTTTTTAGGACTTGAGTGCTGTTGGGTGTAAGCAAGTAACATTTATGAAGGGTTTCAGAAACCGGAAAGGCGGACTTGATTCCTGGAGATGGGAAGTACGGCCGGCCTCTGAAGGAGGTGTCAATGTTGCTGTTTTGTAGCTGTAAGTGAAAGTCCCCTTTGGCAAGACAGTGATGGAGTGAATGATGAAAGTTTTCTTTGTCAGGCCACCCTGCCTTGGTGGAAACGGCCGATGTGTTAATAAAAAAATGAAGAGAGTAGAACTATATACAAAAGATGAGGTATTCAGTCCTCGGCCTTGGAGTTGGTTGTTCAGCACTGTTGGTGTAGAGATTCTGAAGACCAGGTAAGAACCTTGACCCTAAATAGGCTCAGCTGATAGGGCGTGTAGCAGACGAGGGCATAGTCACTGAAAGGCGGATTCCCAGTGGAAGGGGTCATCCCAAAGAGATGGGTATTGCGACCCCAAAATGGTCCAATTTATATACAGGACCCCGGTTTTGTAATTAATTCATTCCAGAATGCTGTTCAAATGCGTTACCAAACAATTTGTTCCCAAAAAGAATAATGAAAATTAGATTAGTCCTTTTAGTCCCCAAAATACACTTACAAAAGCACTTACAAAAATACACTTACTAATTGTTCGAGTTTGGATCTGAGAAAACCGGGGGGCCACTGTATTGTATTATATGTATAGTTTTTATTTCTAATAATTTTTTTATTGCTGATATTTTCGATAAAAACCCAAATCGGGTTTTACTTTTTTATTTAAATTTGACCTACTAATTTTTTTGGGATTCATAATAAATTTTTTGGCTTTTTGGGATTGTGAGTTACCCTTGGGGTTTTTTTAAATTTCCCTTTTTTCCCGGGCGGGCAAGGTTTGGTTTTGGCATTTTTTTAACAAACCTGATTGGTTTTTTCTTATGGGGGTTTTCCCTGGGTTTACGGAAAAAGTCCGAGTTACCTGGGGCACACCTACAAAATTTGATATATAAATTTTTTTTGTAACATTGACCAATTACAAAAATTAAAATATGTGCTTCAACAATAAATTTTTATTAGAGAAGGGGGAGCAACCTCCTAAGAATATTTTTATATATTTATATTTAATTTATTTCTTTCTCCCAGATTTTCTAACTTTTATAATAAACATTTTAAATATATTTCGGGTTTGTACCTTAGTTTGGTCCCAAAATGATATTGATAATATGTCGTAACTGGGGCCCGGATACTGCTTTTTTCGCCGTAAAGGCTGGGGAAAAGTATCCTTTCTAGTGTTCCTGGGGGTGTTATTTCTAATAGTTTTTGCATCATTTTTAACAAATGGGGGGCCGTCGGGGTTTCTTTATCCATTTGGGGGAAAATTTCTGTTTCCAATATAACCTTGTCCCCTTTTTTAATTTTAAACTGAAGACTAAAAGTTTGGTCTTGTACAAATATGGTGATGTACCTGCCAATCTCTTTATCCCAAGGAGATGGAAATACTAAAGATTAGCTTAAAACAAAGCACTAGAAACTTTTAAAAAAATTTTATTGGGTTCCCCAAATCCCCTTTTAATTTATTATTTTGTGAAGGGGAAAGGAAAAAATTTAAATTTATATTGCTTTGTCAAATTAAAAAATTAGACTTGTTCGGGGGGAAAATGGGTGGACTATCCGGAATTACCCAGTAACTGTCAGGCATTAATTGATATATTGTTTCCGATTCAGAATCAATACAGAGGGGTAGTTCCAAAAATTGGGAAAATGTCCAATTATGACGTAAAGGGGCAACTCAGGAGGGTTTTGGAAAAGTTACTCTCGCTTCTCCTCCTCCCCCCAAAACAAACATTAGGAGTGTAGCTGGAAAGACTCAGCCCCATACTAGTACCATTTTTTTTAACCGGTCCCTTATACTAGACCAGATCTGACTCTTTGGGATGGTGGGGTAGGTGACCGAAAAGGCCTCCGACAAACCTGTTTATTTCCCCCCTTTCCATTGCCCTTGATCATATCTTCAGGGTCAATTTGGGGGATGGGAAAGCCTAATATT
>WNWK01027915.1:0-25868 GCA_009830355.1 Cherax destructor | reverse complement strand
ATACTCACAGATCTAAATGGATTGTGAAAACATGCAATTACATTAAGTTTTACAACCTGCATGAATTGTATCACTGTAGGCAACAAGAGCATTTCACCCCTCCATGGAAGATGTGTTCATTTAATATCACATACCTGCAAGTCCCTCCCAAGAAGCTCATTGCTAGTAATCCCTTCCTTAAATCACTTGTTAAAGCAACTGCTCAAGAAGAAATTTATCGCCTAGCTGGTAGTAATAAGTTATCTCAAGTTATATACACTGATGGATCTAAACAGGAGTCTTCTGGCAGGGCTGCATCTGCTCTGGTTGCCACCTCCCTAGTTAAGAACAATAATAATTTTTTTGAACTAGGCATAAGAATTAACAACTGGGCGTCTACACTGCAAACTGAATTGTTTGCAATCCTTATGGCACTAAAGCTAACTTATGACACTGAGCTTGACTCTATCATCATTACTGATTCTATGTCATCATTGATGGCTCTTGACTCCTATAATGACTCTAACAGCATGCTCATTGGAGAAGCCAGGTATAGATACTCAAAAATCAGGGACAAAGGAATTAAAGTACATTTGCTATGGATTCCGTCACACAATGGATTACTCCTTCATGATAAAGTTGATATGTTAGCCAAGAAGAGCACCCATAAGGAGAATGTAGAATATAACTTTGGTATATCTGTGTCTAGCATTAGGAATAATATTAGGAGAGAAATAAATAATGAAAATGATAGCTATAGGAATGCAGTTAGAAGCCTGAGTAGATCTATAACCCACTATGATAACATGAATGTAGATAAGTATGTTTATGGAGCAACTTGCAATATGAACAGACTGACTGATGTTGTAGTGGCCAGGCTTCGGCTTGGCTACAAGTACTTCTGGCAGTTTGGGAGATACACAGATGATGATCAAACTAAATGCAAATTATGTGATCAGGCATATGGTCACTGTCTTGAACACTATGTGCTGAATTGTCCACTTATTGAGGAATATAGAGATAGACAGTATAATAACCTATGTGACATGTCAAGATATCTTATTAGTGAAGGTAAGATACCACTTATTCTAAGCAAATTTCCTAAATTTGCTTGTAACAGATAAGTGAACTGTAGATATAAATCCAAATTAATTTCCATGAACGTGCCTATCTGTGCTCATGATAATGCGAGCACAGATGGACATGTTTGTGGAGCAACTTGCAATGTGAGCAGACTGACTGATGTTGTAGTGGCCAGGCTTAGGCTTGGCTACAGGTACTTCTGACAGTTTGGGAGACAGATGATGATCAAACTAAATGCAAATTATGTGATCAGGCATATGGTCACTGTCGTGAACACTATGTGCTTAATTGTGCACTTATTGAGGAATATAGAGATAGACAATATAATAACCTATGTGACATGTCAAGATATCTTATTCATGAAATAAGATACCTGCTTGTAACAGATAATTGAAATGTAGATATGAACCCAAATGTACAATTGTTAACCCCTTTGGGGCCTAGTGCCTAGGTCTTTTGTGTATCCATATGCTCTTGCGCTACCGTCCACAGGATGGATATGGGGTGCACAATAAACTAGCCACTTCGGTGGCAAAATCTAATCTTCACGCAGCTTGTTATTGTCCTTCACGCAGCTTGTTATTGTCCTTCACGCAGCTTGTTATTCTCCTTCACGCAGCTTGTTATTCTCCTCCACGCAGCTTGTTATTCTCGTTCACGCAGCTTGTTATTCTCCTTCACGCAGCTTGTTATTGTCCTTCACGCAGCTTGTTATTGTCCTTCACGCAGCTTGTTATTGTCCTTCACGCAGCTTGTTATTGTCCTTCACGCAGCTTGTTATTGTCCTTCACGCAGCTTGTTATTGTCCTTCACGCAGCTTGTTATTCTCCTTCACACAGATTATGACGCTGCAATATTGCACTGCCAGATAAAAGGGAAAATCTTGAACAACATCAATTCAAGTACTCGACAACAATTCTTGTTCCATAATTTAAGTACTATGCATTCTGCAAGTTTGTATATATTAGGGATAACTCAAATGCAGTTAGTATTTAGGCAACTACAAACCTTAGCTAACTGATTTTGACCACATGCATTTGTAAAAGATCGTTTATGACTACGAAATTTGGTCATAAATTTATTTCAATATCACTGGAGCAGTCATAGACACTCGAAAAAACGTATCAAAAATTACGCTATTGTAAGAAAGAAGCTATTCAGGTATACACAAATACAGTTACATAGATTATCATACATAGCAGCATATGTGTAAAACACCTAGGATAACCCAAAAAAGTAGGAATGACTTATTTTCATTGGGGTCCTTGTTAGGCTTATCCAAAATCCATAGGAATTATCATAATATCTTTATTTACTTCAAGTACATGTACAAGGTATACAGTCCTAGCTGACATCATGACATACTACTATATAGAAAGCCGCTTGTTATGCAGAGCATTTAGGGCAAATTAAGCCCTTGTCCCAGGATGCGACCCACACCAGTCGACTAATTTCTAAGTACCCATTTTACTGATGGGTGAATATAGACAACCGGTGTAGTAGAGGTAGATAGTAACGGGGCCCGAAATTTGCAGTGATTTCAAAGTTTGATCCTAAGTGTGTACACTAGTCACAGATGAATTTCCAAAATAATTTCATGAACATTCTCTAGCAAAACAAACTCTTTGTCAAGGATATTACTTCACTTGTCACTATCAAAGATAACATTTAAACCCATTTCTTGAAGACAGTAGTCAGCTACTAACATTTAAATAAAATAAAATAAAATAAAAAAATTATTTCGTTGCAAGTAAACATAGGTATTGGTAGTTACAATCATAAAACTGAAATGAAAGGAGAGCCAATGGCATGCCATGACATTAGGGGCAGCTTAATCTAAAGACTTATTCGGCAGGCGATGTAACATCCCCCCAATGAAGAGCAGGGGTGCCACTAGCACGTTGAGGGACAACACAATAAGTGTCAGGGGCCCAAGATTGTTCAACTGCCTCCCAGCATACATCAGGGGGATTACCAACAAACCCCTGGCTGTCTTCAAGCAGGCACTGGACAGGCACCTAAAGTCGGTACCTGACCAGCCGGCTCTGGTTCGTACGTTGGACTGCGTGCGGCCAGCAGTAACAGCCTGGTTGATCAGGCTCTGGTCCAACATGAGGCCTGGTCACGGACCGGGCCGCGGGGGCGTTGACCCCTGGAATTCTCTCCAGGTAGACTCCAGGTATGTACATAATACTAGAGAAATTGATTGAGTTTATTCTAGTTATATATTTTATTTCAAATTACAATATGATAATACTATACTATTAAAAAGACAAAAATAGAGAAATTGGTTGAGTTTATTCTAGTTGTATATTTTATTTCAAATTACAATATGTTGATGCTATACTAGTAAAATAACAATACTAGAGAAATTTATTGAGTTTCTTCTAGTTGAGGGACAACACAATAAGTGTCAGGGGCCCATGATTGTTCAACTGCCTCCCAGCATACATAAGGGGGATTACCAACAAACCCCTGGCTGTCTTCAAGAAGGCACTGGACAGGCACCTAAAGTCGGTACCTGACCAGCCAGGCTGTGGTTCGTACGTTGGACTGCGTGCGGCCAGCAGTAACAGCCTGGTTGATCAGGCTCTGGTCCAACATGAGGCCTGGTCACAGACCGGGCCGTAGGGGCGTTGACCCCTGGAATTCTCTCCAGGTAAACTCCAGGTATATATTTTATTTCAAATTACAATATGATGATACTATACTATTAAAATGACAATATGATGATATGAAATTGCAACAAGTGTTAAGGAGGATGACAATATAAAACTGAGATTATCTTAAGGAAAATAACATTGGGTTTGAAAGTAGTTACAGTATGAGTATTTAGTATAGGGTGAGTAGGTGATTTTTGAGAAGAGTCTTAAATTGATTTTCAGACAAGGTTAACTTAATATTTACTGGTAATGAATTCCAGATTCTGGGGCCCTTTATGTGCATAGAATTTTTACATTGGTTGGTATGGACTCGGGGTATGTCATAAAGTGATCTGTGTCTTGTGTAGAGTTTTATGTATGTATTAGGCACATGAATAGGTATGAATGTTTTTTATGGTGAGTAGTTTTAAAGTTTTGAATATAGGTGGAGTATGCTGTCTAGAGTGGAAATTTGTTATCATCCTGACTGCAGCCTTTTGCTGGGTTATAAGTGGTCTAAGGTGATTTAATGTTGTTGAGCCTCATGCACAGATTCCATAGGTGAGATAAAGGTAGATAAGTGAATTATATAGTGCAAGGGAGCGGGTTGTGGCACATAATAGCGTATCTTTGATAATATACCTACTGTCTTTGAGATTTTCTTGGAAATTTGTTGTATGTGTGTTTGGAATTTAAGACTACTGTCAAGGTGGATTCCTAGGAATTTTCCCTCTGTGAGTCTTGTGATGGGTGAACCATTGAGCGTTATGTTAAGTGGAACATTTGTGGCTCTGTTTCCAAACTGTATGAAGTAGGTCTTGTCAGTATTGAGAGTATGCTTGTTTGTCGTCATCCATGTTGATATTTTCTGTAATTCGGCATTAACAGTGTTGGCCAGGATGACTGGATTTGGGTGAGAGAAGACATATGTTGTGTCATCTGCAAATAATATGGGTTTGAGTAGTTGTGATGCATTCGGTAGGTCGTTTATGTAAATGAGGAATAGGAGTGGCCCCAGGACACTTCCTTGAGGGACTCCGACTGTAATTTGTTGTGTGGAAGAGTTCTCTCCATTTGTGTACACGTATTGGCTTCTGTTGCTAAGGTATGACTTTAGGTAGTTGAGTGGGTGCCCCCTAATACCATAGTGTGCTAATTTTGTGAGCAGTAAATCATGGTCGACTGTATCAAATGCTTTGCGTAGGTCTATGAAGATTCCCAGCAGGACTTCTTTCTTCTTAAGTGCGGTGTATATTAACTCTAGCATGTGTGTTATAGCATCGTTTGTGCTCTTGTTAGTCCTGAATCCAAATTGACAGCGGTTGAGTACATTGTGTGAGACGAGGTAAGAATAGATTTGTCTATGAATTAATTTTTCGAAAATTTTAGAAAGCAGTGGTAAATTTGAGATTGGTCTATAATTTTTTAAGTCAGTTTGGTCACCTCCTTTGTGGATCGGGGTGACCCTAGCTATTTTGAGAATTGATGGGAAGGTAGAAGATTCAATGGATTTATTGAATAATGCTGCTATAATTGGTGACAGCACCTGTGGAGCTTTTTTTGTACATAAAAGGTGGTAAGCTGTTTATGTCTCCTGCCTTGTTTTTAAGGGTGTTGATTATGAGCGAGACTTCAATTGGGTTGGTAGAAGCTAGGAATAGTGTATCTGGGTAGACGTTGGTGAGGTAGTCTGTTGGACGAGTGTTCGAGCTTGGGATTTTACTCACTAGATTCTTTCCTATGGTGGAGAAGAAGACATTAAGTCTGTTTGCTGTATCAGTTGGTGAGAGTAGGGGTTCGTCTGTTTTTGATAATTTGATGGTATTGTTCATGGATATCTTTTTATTTCCTAGAATTGCAGATAGGGTTTTCCAGGTCTTTTTCATATCACCTTTTACGGTCTGGAGTCTGTTCTCATAATACAATTTTTTGGACCTTCTTATCAGGCTAGTAAGGATTGATGAGTAGCGTTTGGATTGTTCTCTGGTTATTATACCCCTTCTGTATTGTTTTTCATATTGGTGCCTCTTGTTTATGGATTTAAGGATGCTGGGTGTTAGCCAGGGATTGTTAAGTCTCTTAGCTGTGATCTGTTTAGTTTTTTTTAGGGCAATGTCTGTTATAGAGGTTGTGTGTGTTTTTAAGAAAGTTCTTGATGCATTCATTAGTATCTGAATATGTTTCTAATTCATTAAGTCAGTCAACGTTCGTCATAGCTGATATAAAATTATTAACAGCTGACTCATTATGTAGTCTGAAGTTAACTTTTGTAATTTCTTGGGGCAAAATACCTAGGTTAGTTATGAGAAAGGTAGGGTAGTGGTCTGTGGTGTTTTCTGTGATTATGCCTGATTTTAGAGGGAATATAGTGTTAGTCCAGATGTGGTCTAATAACGAGGTGTAGATGAATGGTTCAGAGAACCGACAAGATTGATGGACTGAACACATCGACTCCAGGCCGAGGGACTGATAACCTCAAACTCCTCCTCTCCTTACACCTTTCTACTTTGTATTGGACTGATGAAGCCACTGTGTGGCGAAACGTTTCCTCAATAAAGATACCCAAGTGTTGCATATGTGTCTAATTTAACAATAACGAGGTACTAGTCTCGGAGATTCTTGTAGGTTTTGATATTGTTGGTAGTAATAAGCAGTTGCTCATAGTGTTTGTGAATTCAGTTACCTGTGGGTCCTGGTCATGTAGGAGATTTATTTATGTTGAAATCTCTTGTGAGCAGCAAATGATCTTTGTTAAGGCGTGAATCCATTATCAGGTTTCCTAGTTTTTCACTAAAGTGGTGAATGTTTGACTGTGGTAATCTGTAGATGTTTATCACTGTGAGGGGTTTTTGCAGGTCTTTTGATTTAAATTTATTGATGCAAGTATTACTATGAATGAATGATACTGTGCAAATAGCTTTGCTGATAAGAAATTTCTACGAAATCTTAATAAACCAGTCAGTGAATTACAATAATAATTAAAAGAAAACGCTTCCTTACTCTTCAGGCCACGTTTATATAAGACAGTTCAAATCAGTTTCACCTGTTTTCACTCAATGTAGTGTGATGTATTTGCAAGAATATATATATTCTGCTTTACTTAAGTTACACTCTAAAGACTGCAGGAAACTTCTGATTATGAAGAAAATTGCATGTCCAATACACTTTCTCACTGAACTAATTAATTCAAAGGATGGACGTTGTATGTGATCTCTGTCAACTCTTATCTAACCAGGTGATAGAAACATATTTAATACTGGTGATAAGATAACAGTGATTACCATGAATTTATTATTATTATTATTATTATTATTATTATTATTATTATTATTATTATTATTATTATTATTATTATTATTATTATTATTATTATTATCATTATTATTATTATTATTATTATATGTAAAATGCTAATCTTGTGTAAATCATTCGCTAAAATGAGTGCTGGAGGCTCGATCCTCCGTTCCCTAAGCACTCGAAAGACTCGCTCCTAAATTCACTGACTAGTTATTCACCGTGGATGAGCCTGTTTTGATGAATGTGCCTCTAACAGACAAGGATTTTACCCATTATGTGTTGTGCTAATAATTATGAGTATCCAGGTATGCATCTCTACTGTACTCACAGTGTGGTCACTGATATATAACTTCTTTTGTACTCCAAAATGATTTTTGATGAGCTCTGTGTAGCTTATGCAAACGAAAAGCACTTAAATTACATTCGTGCCCACACAATTGTTGAATTATAACCATGGATCAATAATCTCAGAAGCTCTGCGGATGTGTCTGTCATGTTAGCATTGGATGTGTAGTGTCAAACTGTAGTTTACATGTAATAAAGTGTTGTTAAGCTCAAAGAATGCCATTAGCATGCATGAGTATTTCGGGCCGTCTCTCACCGAGGGTGATCCGAAAAAGAAGAAACACTTTCACCATCACTCACTGTATCACTATCTTGCCAGAAGCATGCCGACATTACAGCTAAGATGCCCCTCCAAACATGACTTTCATGCATATGTAAATAATTTAATAATAATAATATCTTTATTTCTACAAGTGCATGTACAAGGTATACAGGTCTAGCTGACATCAATGCTATACTACTATATAGAAAGCCGCTTGTTATGCAGAGCATTTCGGGCAAATTAGGTAAATTTTGTCAGAGGATGCGACCCACACCAGTCGACTATCACCCAGGTACCCATTTTACTGATGGAGAACATAGACAACCAGTGTAAGTAAACGCCCAATGTTTCTACCCTCGCCGTGTGAAGCGAGAGCTTTAGCCACCAGGCCACGGGGCATAATTCATTATTATTGCAACTTGCTTACCTATCAAAACTTTGGAATCCAGTTCCTGGACCCATTTATGTGCCTGTGTAATTTTTTGACTGCTGCCCACATGGTGGGCATGTGCATAATAAAGATATTAAACTGAAATAACAAAAAAATATATACAAATGCAGAATCGTTCCTGATAGGAAACTTGCACTCAAGACTAAGTGCCAGCTCCTGTGGCGGAACTTCGTTCCACCATCAGTAGAATGTACTAGAGAGGGTGTAAGAATCTTAAGTTGTTTACGTGACCAGGACAGAGTGATCCAGGGAGTCTTCCACTTCCACTTGACGACCGGAACATCGGTAAGATGGGGAAAGAAGAAGGAAGGGGAAGGATGGAAATAACACTGTGGAGCAAGTGGTACTGATGTACTGCAGACGTTGTTTAGTTTGATATCTTTATTATGCACCCCATACCCATCCTGTGGGCGGTAGTCAAAAGATTACAGAGGTAGCAAATGAGTCCAGGACTGGACCTCAAAGTTTGATGGCTGAAGCAAGTTACAAAGGTAATGAACTCAGATGGTCACAATCTATGACAAGTTAAAAGGTATTTGCAGATTACGAGAGGTATATAGGGTCCAGAGACTGGGCCCCAAAGTTTTGATAGCTGAACAAGGTACAATGGTAATTAATTAAGACGTTGATGGAGAGGAGTGAAGGATGGTGGAACATGGCTCCCAGGAAGGGGCGATGAGGGCGGCATCAGCAGGCAGGAAAGGTCGAGAAGGCAGCCACAGGAACACTGCACAGTGATGTGTTGACGAGGAGATTACTCAAGCATTGTTCTATTTTCGATTGAGTTGAACTTCGTTCGTGAGAGGTGATACAGTCGAAATGGATGGTTGCTGTACCGTTTTGGGTTAGCGAGGCTGTAGAGGATTCAGTGGTGACGAGATGTGTGGTAGATTTAGATTTTGCCACCGAAGTGGCTAGTTTATTGTGCACCCCATATCCATCCTGTGGACGGTAGCGCAAGAGCATATGGATACACAAAAGGCCTAGGCACTAGGCCCCAAAGGGGTTAACAATTGTACATTTTGGATTTATATCTACTTTTCAATTATCTGTTACAAGCAAATTTAGGAAATTTGCTTAGTACAATTGGTATCTTATTTCATGAATAAGATATCTTGACATGTCACATAGGTTATTATACTGTCTATCTCAATATTCCTCAATAAGTGGACAATTAAGCACATAGTGTTCAAGACAGTGACCATATGCCTGATCACATAATTTGCATTTAGTTTGATCATCATCTGCGTCTCCCAAACTGCCAGAAGTACCTGTAGCCAAGCCTAAGCCTGGCCACTACAACATCAGTCAGTCTGTTCACATTGCAAGTTGCTCCACAAACATGCCCATCTATGCTCACGTTATCATGAGCACATATAGGCAGATTCATGGAAATTAGATTTGGATTTATATCTACAGTTCACTTATCTGTTACAAGCAAATTTAGGAAATTTGCTTAGTATAACTGGTATCCTACCCTCACTAATAAGTATTCTTGACATGTCACATAGGTTATTATACTGGCTATCTCTATATTCCTCAATAAGTGGACAATTCAGCACATAGTGTTCAAGGCAGTGACCATATGCCTGATCACATAATTTGCATTTAGCTTGATGTGTGGTAGTGCAGACGAACTTGACAGTCTTGTCTTGGAGTCGTTGGATAAGTTCAGGGGCTAACATTGTTTCGTTAAACTGGCGAGTGGTGTAGAACTTGACCCCAGTCATCACGAGGGGAGAGTGATGATTGGGTTGTAGAAGTAGAGGTGGTGGAAGGCGAGGTCGGTGATTGGTTCTCGGCAGTAGCGGGTAGAGGCTTCTCATTGGTGGGAGGTAGCTGGATCTTGACAGGCAGGGAGGCCACTGATTGGTTCTTGATTGTGGTGGTGGTGTGAGGTGGCGGGGGACTCTCATTGGTGGAGACTGGAGTAGAGCAAGTATCATCTTCAGACAGCAATTCTTGCAAGTCATCTGGTGCAGTGAAGCTGACGACTTTTGGAATCATATTCAAAATATCAGCTGAAGGAGGACTAGCTGGGAAGTTGAATGATGTCATATTGTTGAGGGCAAGAAGTTCGTTTATAGAAGTGTTGAAAGATCCTGGTTGAGCTGCATTTTGCAAGTGAGCAAACATCATGCAATAATAAATTTTTGTGGATATATCATCTGGCAGAGGAGAGGTGGATGGTGGTGGTGGTGGTGGAGGCTGCTGAGTGGCTTGCAGAATCTTGGTGGTTGTAGACTGGAGCTTGGCTATTGCAGCATAAGTTGGAGAGTTTCCTGGTCTCTTTTTAAGGTATTCCTTTAACTTCTTGGAAAGGATCTCTTTACGAACAGGACATTGGCTGCCAGAGTATGGTGATCACTCTTACAGTTGATGCAGGTAGGAGCAGTAGAGGTGCAGGAACGAAAGTCGTGACCGTCAGACCCACAGGTGGAACATATCTTTTTGTTCTTCACATGACAATCATTAGTAGAGTGACTATAATAGAAACATGTCCAACATGGTGAAATTTGTTTGAAGAGTTCTGGTTCAAGCTGACTGGGGTTGATGTAGTAGTAGGAAATATAGATTAAAAACTAGAATTAAGTCTGCCCGAAATGCCTAGCATGCCCAGGCATGCTAGGCATGCTAACAGCCATTTTTGTAATTATTGTCTTCTAAATGTAAAACAAACATTGTAATTTTTACAGAGAAATAAATAATCTAAATAGCCAGACCATCTGAGAGAGCTCTGGCAGCCATGTTCACGTCTTGAAACGTAATTTTTAGCATTGATGAAGCATTGGGGATCTTGATTACACCTTCCCATTCAGCCCAATCATTCAGATTTTCGATTGATTGCTTGATTTCTTCAGTGGACATGGAGGTGATGAGTTTATCTAGTCGCTTCATAAATACAGATCGTTTTGCCTGCATGAATGGTGACGTTGAGAGAGCAGCCTTGATCATCAAGGGTTTGTATAGCAGGTGGTGAGAAGACTTTTTCTGCTTCCTCATCATTGATGAAGGTGACGAGGAAGGCTTCTCGGAGAGTTGTAATACCAGAGAATTTCAAATGCAGACTGTTGTTTAAGGCAGTTGCGAAAGCAAATTTGGAGGCATCAGTGGTGGAAGAGTCTTTAGCCTTGATTTTCACTCGATGAACCATCATGGATGTAGGTAAAGGTTCCCCTCCCCAACAGGGATCGTAGGGAGACTGTACATGGTAGAGCTGCTATGACTTGTCTGAGCAAGAGTCAGAAGCAGAATCTCTGTATATCATATCTGTATGTTTCTCCAGAGAGTCTTATGTAATGGTTACTCCCCTCTAGGCTCTCGGGGACGGGGGGTGGGGGGGTCAATAGAGCTGGGGATGCCCTAAACCATGTTGTCTTGCCTTGCTGCCCTGCTAAAATCCACTTATTAGCCCATTATATGCACTGCAAAGACGAGAGCAGACCGAGTTGTTTACTAGGCCTCATTGCTGAGAATTATGAATGCGAGGGTGACAGTCATATTGAGAGTGATCATGTAATCTTGCTTTTGCCAGTGACAACTGGCAATAATCCCAAGGCAGCAAGCTCAAGGCCTGAACTGCCCCGGGGCAGTTAGTTTTATTCTGAGTGAGAGTTAGTACACATCAAAATATGTTTACTCCGTGACGTGAGCACCATGGAACTGGATTAGGAGGACGCCGACACATCCAATTAACGTGTGCTCTAGCTGGCTGTTCTAGGATATGAGCTGGATAGTACTAAGACTCATTTAAGGCTTGTTAGTTTTTCCTGAATTTAAGCCAGGAGTCATACCTTCAGCATGGGCTCTTGATATCAAGGATTAAGCAAGATACGTGTGCTAAGTATAACGAATCAGGGATATTCATATGTAACTACAGTTCTTATCAGTAAACAGGACTAGATTTTTAGATTTTGCCACCGAAGTGGGTAGTTTATTGTGCACCCCATATCCATCCTGTGGACGGTAGCGCAAGAGCATATGGATACACAAAAGGCCTAGGCACTAGGCCCCAAAGGGGTTAACAATTGTACATTTGGGTTTATATCTACATTTCAATTATCTGTTACAAGCAAATTTAGGAAATTTGCTTAGTACAACTGGCATCTTATTTCATGAATAAGATATCTTGACATGTCACAGGTTATTATACTGTCTATCTCTATATTCCTCAATAAGTGGACAATTAAGCACATAGTGTTCAAGACAGTGACCATATGCCTGATCACATAATTTACATTTAGTTTGATCATCATCTGTGTCTCCCAAACTGCCAGAAGTACTTGTAGCCAAGCCTAAGCCTGGCCACTACAACATCAGTCAGTCTGTTCACATTGCAAGTTGCTCCATAAACATACTTATCTACGTTCATGTTATCATAGTGGGTTATAGATCTACTCAGGCTTCTAACTGCATTCCTATAGCTATCATGTTCATTATTTATTTCTCTCCTAATATTATTCCTAATGCTAGACACAGATATACCAAAGTTATATTCTACATTCTCCTTATGGGTGCTCTTCTTGGCTAACATATCAACTTTATCATGAAGGAGTAATCCAATGTGTGACGGAATCCATAGCAATTGTACAGTAATTCCTTTGTCCCGGATTTTTGAGTATCTATACATGGCTTCTCCATTGAGCATGCTGTTAGAGTCATTATATGAGTCAAGAGCCTTCCACTCGTCAGGAGGAACAACCACAGGGCCCAAATGTCCACGTGACCTCAGGTATACTTTACACCTGGGGTGCAGGTGTAGTCTTTATTTTCTCCCTTAAGCAGACTGCACATTCGAAGGCTTGTGCAAGGCAAGGTTGGGACTTTAAGATAAAGTTGTGTCCGAATAAGGGTTCAGGTTATTATTTTAAGGTCGTATCAATGTGTCATATCCATGTATTGTGTATCGCTCCTTTCATGCCGCACTTGTACCCAGAGAGCAAGTGTAAGTAAATTTATTTAGGTACAGACTCATGGAGCTCCGTGTTCATCAAGAACTGCCTTCAGCATTCTATGGAGAGGGGGCATGGACACAGGGTTCATCCCACACTCACTAAAAACAACAAACATAGCCCCACTCTACAAAGGTGGCAGTAAAGCATTTGCAAAGAACTACAGACCGATAGCACTAACATCCCATATCATAAAAATCTTTGAAAGGGTTCTGAGAAGCAAGATCGCTATGACAAGGTCCTGGATTCTGTAGAGGATAAACAAAATACAGATTTAATATACACAGACTTTGCAAAGGCTTTCGACAAGTTTGACCATGGTGTAATAGCGCACAAAATGCGTGATAAAGGAATAACAGGAAAAGTTGGTAGATGGATCTATAACTTCCTGACAAATAGAACACAAAAAGTAATAGTAAACAGAGTAAAGTCTGAGGCGGCTACGGTGAAAAGCTCTGTTCCACAAGGCACAGTAAGATAAGATAAGATTTCTTCGGATTTTTAACCCCGGAAGGTTAGCCACCCAGGATAACCCAAGAAAGCCAGTGCGTCATCGAGGACTGTCTGTCTTATTTCCACTGGGGTCCTTAATCTTGTCACCCAAGATGCGACCCACACCAGTCGACTAACAACCCAGGTACCTATTTGCTGCTAGGTGAACAAGACAACAGGTGTAAGGAAACACGGTCGAAATGTTTCCACCCGCCGGGAATCGAACCCGGGCCCTCCGTGTGTGAAGCGAGAGCTCTAGCCACCAGACCACCGGGCTCCCATTATATTCCTTATCCTCATCCTCTACACTAAGATTATTTCTGACCCTCAGCAACATTGTTTTGCTTTATAGACAGTTAATTGTCATTTGTAAGCCTGTATTAAGACTTTAAAAGGCTCAGAGTTTATTTCAGTGTAGTGACTCCTTACAATTATTAACTCAGTGTAATGCATTCTCCGCTCAGTGTAACTGAACTATTAAATACGGTTACATAATTAAGTTGCTTGTCCTAGTGTTGTGCTGTGTTTCCTAATACATTTTTCCGTTCAGACTGAAACTTTACTGCTAAATTCCCAGAACTATCTATATTTCAAATTGCACTATTCATCTGTGCTGTGAGTAACTTATGCTATTTTTATAACATTAAGTAAATTTTGTTCAGGTATAAAATTTATAAAACTTGTCTTGGGACTGCCTTCTTGTAAGCTGCACTCTGAGAAAGCACTGTTGACACCGACACTCTGAGACACTTCTCTCAGACTTACAAGTGGCTATGGGACAAATTTCTAGCTAACTGCAGCCGAAAGAATTCCCCACTACATGCACGATTATGAAAGGGTTTAACTTACTTGATGGAGTAGAAAAGTCTCCTAATCTTCCAAGTTTTCCTAAGCTATAACCCCCTCCAAACACCATGTGTAGGGAAGAGCCTTAATCTGCAAATTAAGTGGTATTAGTGTCTTGTATTCACTCAGAATCCCCAGCTCTAGGGTATATCCTCCAAGCAATATCTAAACAGTAAGGGACACTAGCTTCCAGACTTTTACTCAACAATGGGATGCTGGTAACTGCTAAAATGCGTCCGACCACACAAGAGACCCACAACAAAACCTACACACGTTTCCCCCAGAAAACTGGCCAGATACTGAGAAGAAAAGAGGTAAGGTCCTACTGTATTGGGTCTGGATGGCGTGAGATATCCTCAGTACTTCGGAATATCTCTTCCGTGCCCCCAGGACAGATGTTGAGTCACGTGGGGGATGCTGCCTGTTCACAGCACTTGTTCTCTGGTTGAAGTCTGGTCTGGTAAGAACGCAGATCATGCATCATGAGTCTCACACTGCTTGACCTCCGCAAGGGATTGCCATTTCTCTTTGGCTAACATAACCTAATGTACCTATTTAAGGCTTATATCTACCTATATTAAGGTGCTAGAACTACATTATTAATATCTAACGTTGCCTTAATAATCCTAATATTAGTTACTAACTGTACAAACTTGCCTAGACCTTCCTAGGAGAATAAATCTATCAATTAGTATGTACACAATTGTTACCTCCGCCAACTTGAATGTGTGGGTTGGTTTTGGTTGGGTGTGTGGGTTCATGAACTCCGAGGACCAATCCATGGTACGATTAAGGCTCCAAACGGCTCACTTACCCTGTGGAACTTTAGTGACTCAAAAAAATTTCCACAAAATTATTGCATTTTTACTGTGAACAAGCTTACTCTTGCATGATCAGTTTCATGAATACTTTCTTGAGTAATTCGGTTACCTTTAAACTGTGTTACGCAGGAGTCAGCCTGTTGTTGTTTGATATCTTTATTATGCACCCCATACCCATCCTGTGGGCGGTAGTCAAAAGATTACAGAGGTACATAATGAGTCCAGGGACTGGACCCCAAAGTTTTGATAGCTGAGCAAGTTACAAAGGTAATGAACTAACAAGCTACAAAGGTAATGAACTCACAAGTTACAAAGGTAATGAAACATGTAAGTAAATTTACTTACTTACGTTTATACATGGTTACAAACATGAACAAATTATAAAGCAATGAACAATTCACTAGTCTACACCCGGTCACAACTGTAATGAGTTCTTGGTGCAAATTTTATTGTTGGGTCACACACACACACACATATACATACACACTTACATATACACATACATACACACACACACACATATACATACACACACACACACACACACACGCACACACAACAGGCCCAGTCTTCAATCGACATGTGCATAGGACAAAATGGCAATCAACACGCACACACACACTTCCCACAGGGATATCAGATCCCGAGGAAAGATAGGAGGAGCAGGGGGGGAGGTGGGGTCACACTGCTTGTAAGGCATCGTTGGAGATTCGAGGAAATGGTAGGAATGAAGGTGGGTAGAGAACGGGACTTCATAGTAGGTACCATCCAGTCTGGGGAGCATAAGATAGTCATTGCAGTGATGTATAACCCACCACAGAACTGCAGGAGGCCAGGAGAAGAATACAATGAGTACAACAGAGCGATGGTGGACACCCTGGCGGAGGTGGCAAGAAAAGCACACATGAGCAGAGCGAAGCTACTGGTCATGGGAGATTTCAACCACAGGAAGATCGACTGGGAGAACCATGAACCACGTGGGGGTCCAGAAACTTGGAGAGCCAAGATGATGGACGTGGTACTGGAAAACCTGATGCACCAACATGTCAGGGACACGACCAGAGAGAGAGGAGAAGATGAACCAGCAAGACTGGACCTTGTATTCACCCTGAACAGCTCAGACATTGAAGACATAACGCACGAGAGCCCCCTGGGAGCCAGTGACCATATGGTGCTTAGCTTTGAGTACATTGTAGAGCTACAGGTGGAGAGGGAAAACAGTACCGATAGAGACAAACCAGACTTTAAAAGAGGAAACTACACGGGCATGAGGAATTTCCTGCAGGACGTTCAGTGGGAAAGGGAAATGGAAGGACTGACAATAAATGAAATGATGGAATACGTAGGGGCAAAGTGCAAGGAGGCAGAGGAATGGTTTATACCCAGAGGCAAAGGATTAAATGGGAAGGCCAGAAAGAGCCCCTGGATTACCCAAAGGTGCAGGGAGGCAAAGACTCAGAGTATCAGAGAATGGAAATGGTACAGAAGGCAAAGAACCCAAGTAAACAAAGAGATTAGTAGAAGAGCTAGAAACGAATATGCACAAGTACGGAGGGAGGCCCAGAAACAGTACGAAAATGACATAGCATCGAAAGTTAAGTCCGACACGAAACTGATGTACAGTCACATCAGAAGGAAGACAACAGTCAAGGACCAGGTGATAAGGATGAGGAGAGAAGATGGGGAACTCACAAGTAATGATCAAGAGGTATGTGAGGAGCTCAACTTGAGGTTTAAGGAAGTATTCACAATGGAGGAAGGAAGGCAGCTGGGTAGACAGGACGGGGTTCGTCACCAACAAGGGATGTACCAAGTGCTAGAGGGCATACACACAACTGAGGAGGAAGTGAAGCAGTTACTCAGTGACCTCGATACCTCAAAGGCAATGGGTCTGGACAATATCTCCCTGTGGGTTCTTCGGGAAGGAGCTGAGGTACTGAGTGTGCCACTTACCATAATATTCAACACATCCCTTGAAACTGGGCAGCTACCTGAGGTATGGAAGAAGGCCAACGTAGTCCCCATTTTTAAAAAGAAGACAGAAAAGAGGCACTAAACTATAGACCAGTGTCACTTACGTGTATAGTGTGCAAAGTCATGGAGAAAATCATCAGGAAAAGAATGGTGGAACACCTTGAGCTGAACAGGATAATAAACACCAGACAGCACGGATTCCAGGAAGGCAAATCCTGTGTAACAAACCACCTAGAGTTCTATGATAAAGTAACAGAGGTAAGGCAGGAGAGAGAAGGGTGGGTTGATTGCTTTTTCCTGGACTGCAGGAAGGCCTTCGACACAGTTCCTCACATGAGATTAGTAAAGAAGTTGGAAGAACAAGCAGGTATAACAGGAAGGGCACTGGAATGGATCAGGGAATACCTCAAAGGACGGCAACAACGGGTCATGGTGCGTGGTGAGGTATCACAGTGGGCGCCTGTGACGAGCGGTGTACCACAGGGGTCAGTCCTAGGGCCAGTGTTATTCCTGGTATATGTAAATGACATGACGGACGGGATAGACTCAGAAGTGTCTCTATTCGCGGATGATGTGAAAATAATGAGGAGAATCACATCGGAAGAGGACCAGGCATGGCTGCAAACAGACCTGGACAAGCTCGACATCTGACCTAGCAATTGGCTTCTCGAATTCAATCCCTCCAAATGCAAAGTCATGAGGATCGGAGAAGGGCAAAGAAGACCGCTGACAGAGTACAAGCTAGGCGGACAAAGGCTACAAACCTCGGCAAAGGAGAAAGACCTTGGAGTGAGTATAACGCCAAGCATGTCTCCGGAGGCACACATCAACCAGATAACTGTGGAAGCATATGGGCGACTAGCAAACCTAAGATTAGCGTTCCGTTACCTTAATAAGGAATCGTTCAAGACACTGTATACCGTGTACGTCAGTCCCATACTAGAATATGAAGCACCAGTCTGGAACCCACACCTGGTCAAGCATGTAAAGAAACTAGAGAAAGTGCAAAGGTTTGCGACAAGGTTAGTTCCACAACTCAGGGGTCTGTCTTATGAAGAAAGGTTGAGGGAAATACGACTAACAACACTGGAGGAAAGAAGGGTCAGAGGAGACATGATAACGACATACAAAATACTGCGGGGAATTGACAAGGTAGACAGTGACAGGATGTTCCAGAGAGGGAACACAGAAACAAGGGGACACAACTGGAAGCTGAAGACTCAGATGAGTCAAAGGGATGTTAGGAAGCATTTCTTCAGCCACAGAGTAGTCAGGAAGTGGAATAGTCTAGAGAAAGATATAGTGGAGGCAGGAACCATACATAGTTTTAAGACAAGGTATGATAAAGCTCATGGAGCAGGGAGAGCAGAGACCCAGTAGCAGACAGCGAAGAGGCGGGGCCAGGAGCTGAGTCTCGACCCCTGCAACCACAATTAGGTGAGTACAATTAGGTGAGTACACACACACACACACACACACACACACGCACTCACATTCACACACACACACACAGCCCCCGGTGGCCTAGTGGGTAAAGCTCTTGCTTCACGCACGGAGGGGCCGGGTTCAATTCCCGGTGGGGCAGAAACATTTCGAAGTGTTTCCTTACATACACATACACACACATATATACAACAGGCCTAGTGTCTAATTGACATGTGCCTAGGACAAAATGGTAACTAACACACACACACTGGAATGGATCAGGGAATACCTCACAGGGAGGCAACAACGGGTCATGGTGCGTGATGAGGTATCACAGTGGGCGCCTGTGACGAGCGGTGTACCGCATGGGTCAGTCCTAGGACCAGTGTTATTCTTGGTATATGTAAATGACATGACGGACGGGATAGACTCAGAAGTGTCTCTGTTCGCAGATGATGTGAAATTAATGAGGAGAATCACATCGGAAGAGGACCAAGCAGGACTTCAAACAGACCTGGACAAGCTTGACATCTGGTCTAGCAACTGGCTTCTCGAATTCAATCCCACCAAATGCAAAGTCATGAAGATCGGGGAAGGGCAAAGAAGACCACTGACAGAGTACAGGCTAGGTGGACAAAGGCTACAAACCTCGTTAAAGGAGAAAGACCTTGGGGTGAGCAAAACAAGCAGGTCTCCGGAAGCACACATCAACCAGATAACTGCGGCAGCATATGGACGACTGGCAAACCTAAGATTAGCGTTCCGTTACCTTAACAAGGAATCGTTCAAGACACTGTACACCGTGTACGTCAGGCCCATACTAGAATATGCAGCACCAGTCTGGAACCCATACCTGGTCAAGCACGTAAAGAAACTAGAGAAAGTGCAAAGGTTTGCGACAAGGTTAGTTCCACAACTCAGGGGTCTCTCCTATGAAGAAAGGTTGAGGGAAATACGACTAACAACACTGGAGGAAAGAAGGGTCAGAGGAGACATGATAACGACATACAAAATACTGCGGGAATTGACAAGGTAGACAGTGACAGGATGTTCCAGAGAGGGAACACAGAAACAAGGGGACACAACTGGAAGCTGAAGACTCAGATGAGTCAAAGGCGATGGGGCCGGATAACATCTCTTCATGAATCCTGAGAGGGAGCAGAGGAGCTATGTGTACCCCTAACAACGATCTTCAACACATCTATCGAAACAGGGCAACTACCTGAGGTATAGAAGACAGCAAATGTAGTTCCAATTTTTAAAAAAGAAGACAGGAACGTAGCACTAAACTACAGACAAGTGTCACTGACATGTATAGTATGTCTTATAATATCTACTCTTGAAGCTGTGTCTTGAGTTTGCCTCCACCATCACTGCCTCGTCAATGTCATTACGTTTTTTCGATCACCTTGAGAGTAAAGAAATACTTCCTGACATCCCTTTGGTTCATCTGCAAGGTCATGGAGAAGATAGTCAGGAGAAGAGTGGTTGAGCACCTAGAAAGGAATGAGCTTATCAACGACGGCCAACACGGTTTCAGGGACGGGAAATCCTGTGTCACAAACCTACTGGAGTTCTACGACAGGGTGACAGCAATAAGACAAGAGAGAGAGAGGGGTGGGTAGATTGCATATTCTTGGATTGTAAGAAGGCGTTTGACACAGTTCCACACAAGAGATTAGTGCAGAAGCTGGAGGACCAGGCAGGGGTAACAAGGAAGGCACTACAATGGATCAGGGAATACCTGTCAGGAAGACAGCAGCGAGTCATGGTACGTGGCGAGGTGTCAGAGAGGGCGCCGGTGACGAGCGGGGTTCCACAGGGGTCAGTCCTGGGAGTTAGTTTAATATCGTTATTATGCACCCCATACCCATCCTATGGGCGGTAGTCAAAAGATTACAGAGGTACATAATTGGTCCATTGACTGGTCTCCAAAGTTTTAATAGCTGAACAAGTTACAGCGGAAATGAACTAGATCTGGTCACAATTATGACAAGTTACAAAGGTAATGAGCTCCAGGTAGAGCTGGTCACACTCATGACAAGTTACAAAGGTAATGAACTAGAGTTGGTCACAATCATGACAAGTTACAAAGGTAATGAGCTCCAGGTAGAGCTGGTTACAATCACGACAAGTTACAAAGGTAATGAATCATAATCACATCATATATAGTTACAATCATGAACAAATTACACATACACACACACATATATACATACACGCACATACAACAGGCCCAGTTTTCAATCGACATGTGCATAGGACAAAATGATAATCAATACATATACATACACACACACACACACACACACACACACACGTGGCAATGCTTTATTTACAGGGAGCAAAGTCAGGGTATTTTTCCAGAATGGTCTGTAATCTACCACTGTGGATAAAATACTTTGACATATCTTGAATATTTCTGAGTGAGTTGTCTCTGAATTCATTAATTTTATCGCACTCCAATACATAATGACGCAGGGTGTGACAATAATCCAACTGGCAAAGTTTACATTTTGTTTGGTCTACATCTGGTGGTGGTGATTTAACCTGCCAAAGATACTTGTAACCCAGCCGGAGGCGGGCGGTAGTGACATCCAAGACTCTGCTTATTTTGTTGGATGCACCATAGACATGTGGCTCCTCCTGCATGATAGAATGATGATAGATGGACTGACTGGTGTCAATCTCCCTGAGTCTTAAGTCAAAATTCAGTTGAAGTTCTTTTCGTATTATTGTTCTCAAATTGCTGACTGACAAGCCAAGATTGTAATCTACCTCCTCTTTGAAAGCATAAAACTTAGCCAATTTATCAGTTCTATCATGCATCTGAAGACCAATGTGAGATGGAATCCACAGCATGTGCACTCTGACTCTACTATCCACAATCCTACCATACCTGTGTCTGGCTTCTGACACAAGCATGCTACAAGTTATACTTGATGAGTTGAGAGCATTTATGGATGACAGAGAATCAGTTACAATTAGAGAGTCAACCTTAGATACATGGACGCATTTGAGTGCAAGGAGTATGACAAACAGTTCTATCTGAAGGGTAGAGGCCAGTTATTGATGCGTGCTCCAATTTCTTTAAGAGAGCTATCACTCTGTATGAAAACGGCAGCACTACCAGCTGCATGGATTATGCTGCTCCCATGTTGATATTAGCTCGAGAAAGTTCTCTCTGACCCTTGGAGTTAATGCAAAATGAAGCTCTCAGAATTATTCTTGGCTGTCCCAAATCTACAAAGGTTCTTAATATGAGGAAGGAGCTTGGTATTACTAGTATCAGTGATAGGATTGTTGAGATTAACACTGTACTTGGTATTAGAATGTTAAGAAATGAACCAGACACTGTCACAATGAATCTTACTAAATGTCTAGAAGTAAATGCTCACAGATCTAAATGGATTGTGAAAACATGCAATTACATTAAGTTTTACAACCTGCATGAATTGTATCACTGTAGGCAACAAGAGCATTTCACCCCTCCATGGAAGATGTGTTCATTTAATATCACATACCTGCAAGTCCCTCCCAAGAAGCTCATTGCTAGTAATCCCTTCCTTAAATCACTTGTTAAAGCAACTGCTCAAGAAGAAATTTCTCGCCTAGCTGGTAGTAATAAGTTATCTCAAGTTATGTACACTGGCAGGGCTGCATCTGCTCTGGTTGCTCCCTCCCTAGTTAAGAACAATAATATTTTTTTTTGAACTAGGCATAAGAATTAACAACTGGGCGTCTACACTGCAAACTGAATTGTTTGCAATCCTAATGGCACTAAAGCTAACTTATGACACTGAGCTTGACTCATGATAATGCGAGCACAGATGGGCATGTTTGTGGAGCAACTTGCAATGTGGACAGACTGACTGATGTTGTAGTATCCAGGCTTAAGCTTGGCTACAGGTACTTCTGGCAGTTTGGGAGACACAGATGATGATCAAACTAAATGCAAATTATGTGATCAGGCATATGGTCACTGTCTTGAACACTATGTGCTTAATTGTCCACTTATTGAGGATTATAGAGATAGACAGTATAATAACCTATGTGACATGTCAAGATATCTTATTCATGAAATAAGATACCAATTGTACTAAGCAAATTTCCTAAATTTGCTTGTAACAGATAATTGAAATGTAGATATAAACCTAAATGTACAATTGTTAACCCCTTTGGGGCCTAGTGCCTAGGCCTTTTGTGTATCCATATGCTCTTGTGCTACCGTCCACAGGATGGATATGGGGTGCACAATAAACTAGCCACTTCGGTGGCAAAATCTAATCCACCAGTGGATTGGTGAACAGAACCATCAACGTAAATAATTTGTGAGAGAGTGTGCTGTTTGGCTAAATTATCAATACAGCTTAAGGCATCATGTTTGGCTTCAAGGCGAAGCTTTGGTTGTGATTTAAGAAGTAGTTTGGGGGGAAATGGAGGGATGGTAGTTTGTAATGGGGTAATATTCCATGGATGATTCCCTGTCCAGCAGTCATACTGGGAGGGTGTTGACGCTCTGCCTCCTGGTGGTGACAGCGCAAAACTTTGTTTTCACTAATATGGCGGCCGCAGCTAGACGATGGGTGAATACGATCTGTCTGGAGATTGTGAAAGGAGCATTAAGCCCGAGCATGGTGGCCACTGTTTTGCCTATGGTGCTACAGGATGTGTACCAGCTGAACATTGAGAATTTGTATGGTGTGGCCATCAACGATATGAACCGGGTATTTGTCAAGTTGGCGTCGGCCCACCGGTACGAGCGGCTGGTGGATGAATATCAAGACCGTGTGTGTGTCGTGAATTCAAGTTTGGAGGTGAGGTTGAGGGATGTCTCCCGGTCCTTCACTTGGGTGAGGATGCAAAATGTACCCTTTGAGGAAGATGCCACGGATCTGACGACAGTCTTCAAGGAGTATGGAAATGTGCATTCTGCTGTTGTGGATCGGTGGCAATTGGGACCCCTTGAAGGACTAATGGAAGGGTCTTTCTCTTTAAAGATTTCACTACGATGGCCCATTCCGTCTTACGTTCTGATGCCGGACTTCAGGACACAGGTGTATGTGTCGTATATGGGACAGCAACGGACATGTAGAGTTTGTGGTGCCTGTGGGCATATGGCTGTTAATTGTCCTAAGAGAGAGCAGCAAGGGCATGTGGAAGAGCAACAAGAAATTTCTAGAATGGTGGATGGGGTGGAAGCTCGGCCGGTCATGCAGGAAGCTTCCTCTAAATTGTGGAGTGAAATTGTGGAGAGCAGTGTGGGAACGTGTGTTACCCTCCCTCCTGTGGTGTCAGAGGTATGCGACCTTGAGGATGCGGGGGAGCGGGGAGTCGAAGAGGTCAGCCCACCTATCTCCTTGGATAGTGTGCTGGACATTGCCATTGTTGGGTATAATACCTAATGTGGCGGGAGATGTTGTTGTTGAGAGGTCTGTGGAAGTGGATAAAGAGGGCGAGAAGGGTTTATTATGTGAGGTTGTGAGTGTGGAGGTGCATGAGACGGACTGTAGTCCTGGTATGGAAGAGGTGGGTGAATCTAGGAAAAGATCTGTGACGTTGTCGGACAATGAGGATATATTGATACCGGCACAAAGATCCTGTAAGAAGACCTTAGTGGATGTGTCAAAGAGGGGTAAGGGTTAAATGAAATTCAAAGAGGGTCCAAAGGGTGGGAAAGGTGTTATTAAGGTAGAGGGTTCGGGGCCCATGGAGATGAAGCATCCAGTAAGGTCGAGAGGTAAACCTTCATTGCCGTTTTCAGGTGTGTAACATTAAATGTGAATGGTTTGAGGGCGGAAGTAAAGAGGAAGTGGGTTGAGGTGACGTTGAGACGATATGGTGTTGAGGTAGGTTTTTTGCAAGAACATAATTATAGGATTGGCAGGGACCTGTGTTTGGATGGGTTTGATGTATATGCAGGATCGTCATGTAGGTTAAAGGGGTGCGTTGTGATAAAGATGTCAAGCCTTTTCAATTGTTAGCGTGGGAGAGTGTGGTGAAGGAGGATAGTGAGTGGATGGTGAATGGAGTGGTATTAGGGTATGTTTTGTGGGTGTTTACATGCCGGCAGAATTTTCCAGGAGGGTGAAGAATGAGTTTGTTAATGAGTACTTGGTGTATGCATTGGGTGGTCTGCCAGGTGTAACGATAGTTGGTGGGGATTGGAACTGTGTTATCTGGCATAAGGATGTGGAGCCTAAAGGTGCGGGATGTGTGCTTGAATCATTGAGGATGTGTTCAATTGTGTAGGATTAAAGGATGTGGTGGATGGTAGGGAGAAGTGCATTATACGTATTTTCATAAGGAATATGGGCGTTAGATAGGATGTATGTTTCAGATTTGGTGACGGTTGATTCTGTACAAATGATTGATGTTGGATTTTCTGATCACAGGGGTGTATTGGTGGATGCGAATTGGGTGGGTGCGGTTAAATGGTATAGGGGTTACTGGAAGTTGAATGCAAAGTTATTGATTGGGGTGGATAAGCAAGAGGCTTTTGTGCAGTGGTGGAGTCAGTTGTGGAAGAGGGTAAGGTTCAGATAGAGGAGGGGTGTATCATTGACTGGTGGGAAACAGTGGCGAAGGTGGGCATTAAAAATTTTTTTAGTGCAATGAGTAGAGAGGAACAAGGATGGATGTATGGGATGCAAAATTATATAGAGGGATTGCTGGCTAGGTGTTATAGGAGGAATGGTCCTCATATGGAACGAGAGATAAGAGAATTGAAGAGCAGGTTAAGGGAATTAAGGAATGAAAGGTTTGATGCCTATAGGTTAAGGGCTGGTGTGGAGGATGTGTTATGGGGTGACAAACCCTCAAAATATGTTCTGGGTAGGTGTAGGAAACGTAGGGAAGGTATGACTGTTAGTAGTGTGGAAGTGGAAGAATCTTTTGAGAGTTATGTGCAGGGACAGAGGTTACGGACAACGGAGGCGATAGGCGTATATATAGATAAATGGTTTGGGAGGTATTGGAGGAGTGAGGAGTGAGCGTGAGGAGAGGTATAGGTACGGTGGTGGGGGAAGTGATAGGGAGGGTATGGAGGTACTATTGGGGAGGCTGAGGTATGGGAGGTGGTGGACGGCTGAGTAAGGGTAATGCGCCGGTATTGATGGAATAGTTAATGAATTCTATAGGGTGTACTGGAATGTGTTACGGGAGTGTTTGGTGTGCTGTTTAACGCCATGAAGGAACAGGGACGTATGGTGATGAACAGTGTATGGGTGTGGTGGTGCTGGTTAGAAAGGAGGTAATGGTGTTAAGATGAGGGATTATAGACCGTTAGCAATGATGAAT
>WNWK01027914.1:0-25868 GCA_009830355.1 Cherax destructor | reverse complement strand
GAGTATATATATAGGGGGCAGGAGTCAGGTGGAGTGTCGCGTGGGTAGTGGTGGTATTTTTGGGGGGGGTTGAGAAGGACCTGTCGCACTTTACAGCAGTTCAATAATAATTTTATTTCTACAAGCACATGTACAGGGAACCTCTGGTCACGACCAGAAATCTTTCCAAAACTTGGGGACCCGAGGTCGGACCCAAACCAATTTTCCCCCCTTTGGATTGTTTTAAAACGATTAATCAGTTCCAGACCCCTGCAACTGTATGTAAATATTTTTTAAGATTTTTAAACAAAAAAAAATAGTTAATTATACCACAATGCACAGTGTAATGGAAAACTAAATTAAAAACCTTGAATAACACTGAGAAAACTTTGAAACAGAGAAAACTAACATTGCACGAGTCCTAAGTTTTAGGGGGCGCTAAAACTGAGCAGTAAACCCCCGTTATTTAACGTCCTGTTTCTTTAATTTTTGGTGTACGTTAAGAAGAATTTTTCCTATACATTGCCAAATTTCAATATTTAGTCCAACAAACAACGAAAAAAAAAATATTTACCAAAATCACATGGCAAGCCCTAGCCGGGTACTGGCACTGCAAGGCTGTTTGGGTACTACCTCCTGAGAAAACATTGCTAATCCGAATTTATCACAGTCGTAATACAGGAAGTGGGGAAAATTCGTATGAAAAAATGTCACGGAATGGAAAATTGGTGTGGCTGTGTTTATTCCGCACCCGATTATGTGTTCGTGACCAGATGCAAAAAAAAAGTAAATTTTTTTGGTCGTAAACCGATTTATTAGTGTTCGAAGCGTTCGTGACCAGAGGTTCCACTGTACAAGGTATACAGGCCTACCTGAGAGGGTTTCTGGGGTCAACGCCCCCGCAGCTCGGTCTGAGACCAGGCCTCATGGTGGATCAGATCCCAGGCTGTTACTGCGGCCGCACGCAAACTGACGATGAACCATAGCCCGGCTGGTCAGGTACTGACTTTAGGTTCCTTTCCAGTGCCCTCTTGAAGACAGCCAGGGTCTATTATGCAGAGCATTTCGGGCAAATTTGGTAAATTTTCTCCCAGGATGCGACCCACACCAGTAACACCCAGGTACCCATTTTACTGATGGGTAAACATGGATAATAGGTGAGGAAACACGCCCAATATTTCCGGAATCGAACCTGGACCCTCAGCGTGTGAAGTGAGAGCTTTGCCTACCAGGCCACAAGCCACCTTGAATGGGTAATTTTCCGCTGATTAGCAATTTGGGAATAGTGTAACTTCCGGACTTTTGATGGATAGTGTTACTGACAACAATTAGGGCAGCTTCTATACACTTTCGCTGTCTTAAATTGTCTTCCTTAGTGACTAGTTTAGCCTCGCTGATTTCATGAGGTTCTTTTTGGTTCGCCGGTACTGTCCCTGCCCGGGTCTTTTCCAGAGGTGTCCAACATCGTCCCTATGTTAAACACGCCTTTTTATGATCATCACTGTTGCAAGCGTTTGTGTTCCTTGATCCTAATATCCACAGAGGTGGTTGTTTCCCATCCCCCACATAGTATATACTCCTGCACTCGTGCTAGAATCATTCTTGGGGTTTTGCACTGGTTTTTAATAGTAGTTGAAGAGATGGTGGATATGTTAAGAGTTTTCTGCCTAGATTTTTTTTGAGACGTTAGTGGCAACATCGCTGACCGGTAAAGCGATATAACTACTACTGCTACCCACGCGACATTCCACCCGACTCCTGCCACTATATATACTCATATCTTAGTTATCTCTGTATTAGGGCTGAAGAAGCCACTGTGGAGAAACGTTTCCTTTTAAAAAATGCCCTGAACTGTACATATCACCATACCGTTTTCTAAGTAGGACATGTTCAACAGTTTATTCCGAAACACACTATTTCTACAGTCCAGATTATGTCCATGCATTTTAATGATAAAGCCTCTGGATGGCGACAAGTCTTGCAAAGTAAAGATACCCAGGTGTTGCACACTTGTCAAACATTATTTTTTAAAAAGTACGCCTACTGTGAGGCGACGGAATAAAGATACCTACTTGCTGCACACGTTTCTTAATCTTACCTTTTTGAACCTGGTGTGGGTCTGAGGCATTCCACAGGAAGATTCCAATGGCCAACAAAATGGTTACAAAAGTTGACCAAAACAGCATAGTTGGCCAACGAATACTAGAGCTCTTGTGGTCATCTCCTGCAGGTCATAAGGTCCCATTTGATCAAGTATCGACGACACATGTTCTTTATAAGACTTTTCGATATACATATCTGTAGCCGCTCTTTCTGTGAAAAATAAAAATAGTGCTGGACAACGAAATACAAAAAGCATTTTATTATCTGGTTCCTGAAAAGCTGAATCACAGACCCTGCTAAACGAATAGAGGTCATACCACACCTGGGGATGGGAGGGAATCTTTTGATCCAAGTGAAGGGTGATTCCAGTTCCGTAGATCAAGAATTCTTTTACTACCCCAAAGTTATCCAAAGGGGAACAGTTATTCATAACCTTTCTTAAGAAAAAATGTGGAAGAGGAGTTTGAGGTAATCAGTCTTTCCGAGCCTGGAGACTGGGCAAAAAATAGTATAACGTGCCGACACGATGGATAAAAAATGCCATATAATGGCGAAATTTTTCCCACAAATTGATACAAAAGTGTTCACAAGTGTCATTCCAAAAACCTGTTGGGTTTCAAAAACCATTTATATAATAATACCTATGACAAACATCGTTGAATCTTAATACAGGGAATTCTTTAATGCATGACCTATTTCTATTATATAAATGGTTTAAAAACGGACTAAGTTTAAGAATGAGACTTGTGCAACATTTCGGTACCTATTGTGGAAAAGTTTCGCCAGCCAGCGGTTCTTTAAACCCAGTATTATCACTAATATATTTGTTCACTGGCGAAGCCGGGTTCAACTGCTTCGCCTCACCTGCCTCCAGTATATGAAGTCCTCCCGCACATGCTTTTATAAAGATTGACGAGTGCTGAAAAAACTTTAGTGGGTTTAGCGCTTCTTTTAATTATAGTAATAAGATTGATAAATATGACTGGGCGAGTGACTTGCCTAGCATGGGCCAGTAGGCCTGCTGCAGTGTTAGTTTCTTATGTGGAACTGATTACCTTAAACTTAAACTCCTCGTCTTACACAGTTCCTCTGTATTAGACAGAAGCCACTGGCTGGCGAAACATTTCCACAATTACGATACCCAAGCGTCTCATTCATTATACTTAATATAAATGATGTACATGTGTTATCTACTTTTCCAGACTGAGGAACTAACCACTCAAACTATTTTTAAGGTTGATGGACTGATTTTATCATCTTTACCTCTCCACTGCTTCTGTTGTCTCCCAGTGTAACCTGTTTGAAGAAGTTTTATGTAGGCAAAAAAGAGTAAACAAAAATACCCAACCGGTGTACATGTATCTTATTAATCTGCTTGTCGGTATTTCATACCATTTTCATATATAAAAAGGAGTGAAAACACAGTATTAAAATGTAGTTTAATTTTAAATAATTGCAGGTGCAATACAGCAAGCCTTATTCCAATATGGGCTCAATTATGTATAGATTCACAGAAATGACATCTCATTCTGCCGTCTAGAGCGTAACTACAGAATTTGAGGCTATGGGAAATTGTTTTAGCTCCTCAGCTAATATTTAGCTCCACATGGTACATCATTTGTACAAAGTTTGATGGCATTAAATCAATCACATGGAAAGTAGTGAAACTCATGACACCCCACAAGGCCACACTATGATTCAGTACCATTAGGATAAATAAACAGGCGAGAACGGTTGGGTGATTAAGCCCAGCCTGTGTAAACAATGGGCAGTAAATGCCATAAACTGCACCGAGTCTTATTTACGTACTTGTTATAATGGTATAATTACTATGTTAGGTAAAAGAGCCACGTGTGCAACTAATATCACATTTGTTGCACATGTGTCCTTTGCCTAACATTTATCTACTTTATATATTTTACCACTGATATTCAAGATCTGTCTAGCATGAACCAGTAGGCCTACTCAGTTCCTCTTTCTCCGATGGCAAGTGAAGATTTTTAGTTACCTTTGGAAGTCATGGTATTTAGGGCGATTTCAAGAATTTTAAATAAATTGCAGCGAACCATAATTAAAATATAAGAACTATGGAACGTAAAAAAATATAAATTAGTAAGTTTATTCAGGTATACACAAATACAGTTACATAGATTATCATACATAGCAGCATATGTGTAGAGAACCAGGATAACCTAAAAAAAGTCAGACGGACTTATTTCCATTGGGAAATTGAATGCACATGACATGGGCCAGTAGATCCACTCTTATATCAATGGTATACAATACTGAAAACAAATGAATAAGACTTGCTGCGCAGGCAAACGTTTTGGAAATAAAGATACTAAAGTCTCGTACATGTACATTATCTAAACGGTCACTTGTGTCCTAACGCAAAGATAATTGTAATTACCAAACACTAGCTTAAACTTAACATAGTAAACTGTTTGATCTTGGTATATAAAACCGACACTATACTTCGGTTAGTTGTCAAGAGTTCAAAGAAAACCTGGATCCAGCATGGAAATCTAGTACTAGTAGATATTCTTTATCATAGTCTGTCTTGAATTCTGAGCTCACGATTTAAGGCACCAGTGCTCACTTGTTGGGTAACAATGGTATGGAAGCTCCAGCACAGACTGCCACAAGTACATGCACCCAGGTAGGCAGTGGCACATGAAGTAGAAGCAAACAACAACACTGACTGACATGTGGAGAGCAACTGAGGGCAACTAGGCCTGACGGTCGCCACCTGACTGAAACACCCTTCCATCACCCCATAACAACCACACCACCAACTTGAAACACCCTTCCATCACTCCCCATAGCAACCACACCACCAATCCTGGTTACATGTAAATGTTATAGTCATACCGACAACCTGTGGAATATGACTTTTGTGTATGGTTCAATACACTTATTAGTTTTTGTTTTGTTTTGCCACGAGTGTCTTCAGTTTTAGTTTAATATCTTTATTATGCAGCCCATACCCATCCTGTGGGCGGTAGTCAAAAGATTACAGAGGTACATAATGGGTCCAGGGACTGGACCTAGTTCACTTTTTAATTCCTTCACAACTCACACTGTATAAATTAACCTTTACTCCTATATCCTTATGCAAGACATATAACAATTATAAAAACCCTTCAATGATGCAACTTGCATCTCCAGATGTAAAATCTGTTATGGTATAATCACATGTCCCCCATCTACACTCACTTTTGCTCACCATTTGGGATTCAGCAAACCCCAATTACTTGCTACTTTTGTACAATATACACATTTAATCCTACTATAAACACAAAATATCAATGAGAACAAATTCAACCACTGTGTTTAAACTTATGTTCTCACTCCTATCGTTGTACAAAAATATAACCCCAAAACCTAACCTACACACACCCATCCTCTACCATACAAAACCCAGCATAGTATACCATACATACCTCCTTATCCCTTAAGTCCATCTTTGTGTTAAGCATACATTAAATAGTTATACAAAACAAAAACTTATTCAATAATTTTTACAATTACATATCAAGCTAACAATATACATATGATTCAAGGCCATAAATGAATCAACTTAAACTATTCAAAAATAAAAGCACGTTATTCTGGCAAAAAAGGTGAAACCTCCTCATCCCTTCAATAATCCCGGCTCACGTATTATACTGCCTACTGGTCTGTCCATTAACTGCCATCCCAGCCACTTTTTCACAAACCACAGTGAAAGCCCCTTCACACTACCCCTGACACCCCACCACCCTTTTAAGACGTCAGTCGCACAAATACACCTTACACTTAAGTCTTAGTCTGTGTTCTGCAATCCAGGACATAATGCTTCCCTAAACCCCATGGTAAACAGTCCCCCACTAGTACCAAACTCTCCTCATCCACCCATCACCCACACCCATCCACACATCATGCACACCACCCATACAAAGAAACACCCCCTTCCACAACCGTTTCCCTCACCAGCCCCTTAGTCGTTCACCCTATCTAACCCTAAAAGTATCCCGACAGTCATGTGCCATAGGCCTCAGGAAAAGCCCTTCCCAATCCCTCCCATATACAACTTCGTTCCGACACTTTGTTGATAAAAACCGCCGCCAGCACCCTAACCTCACCTCCCCTACTACATCCTCATACTCCAAGACACATGTATGTAATCTGCTACATATACAGTATGGCTCTCCTCACGTCTACACCTACTCCTCCACGTCCATACTTAAAACCCTCAAAAGGACAACCCCTACTCACCGTAACACACCGCCTACCCATGCACGCACCCTACCTAAAACCTCACAAAAGTAAATGACGTGATATGTGGTATCCAAAGCCCACATCTCGGACATCCTCCCTTATTATACCCATGATGACTAACTGCGCCCGTGAAGCTAAATCCCCTGTAAAACCTATAAACCGTCTCGCAAACCTTCGCAGGCAGCCTCATACGATGTAACCAAACCCAAATCGCCCCTAATTGTACAAGGGTACACTGCCTCCCTGCACCAACTCTTCTTTAACACCCTCCCCAAGACCCCAACCTTCAGTCTCCCGCTCACGAACTACCAATAACAGTCGCAACATCCCTCACACTCAAAAAGGTCCTTCCCACCCCACCATCTCCTGATCTCCTTCATTACCTGCCCCACCCTCTTTCCTCTAGGTCCCCCCCATAGAAAACGTTGCTTTTAAAATAAATGCCTTGCACTCTCCTCCAAAGGAATGAGTCCCAACCCCCCTACCCACCAGCATCATTACAACCTTCTTATTCAACCAATGCCTTCCATACGCCCATACATACCGTAAAACCCTCTGTTGCAATTCTCCACATCCACATCCCTAATGGGGTACACCGCTGCAACATACCATAATTTACTATAAATCAAAGTATTAATGGCTATCACCTCTGAAATAATGTTACATCACCAGGCCTCCAGCCTCCCAACCTCCGTATGGCTGCCTCAACCACTGAAACCGAATTAATTTCTCTAGCCATTTGTATGTCATTGCAATACAGAACCCCACATATTTTCAGCCTATCTACCACAACCCAACCATACCTATACCCCAACGCCCCACCCATGTCCCTACCTCCAACAACTTTGATTTGCCCGGTTCACCCTCATTCCAGTAACTTCCCAAAACTTCTATACAAATCCCAATGTTTCCAGGCCCCCTCACCTTCCACCATTATGGTCGATCATCCACAAAAACCCAAATATTCCACTAACACTATCCCTATCCTTATCACCCCCTTACTCTTCTACCACTAACCGAAAAAGGATCCTGAAGACAAGCAAACAAACACCCTGTCTCAGGCCTCTGTCCATACCCACTGACTCCCCTACCCTCCCATTCACCTGTACCATTAAAGCGCTCCATACAACGTCCGAACCAATCCACCACCTCCTCCAAAACCCTTCCTTTCAAAATGTCCAACAGCACGTCCCCTGTCTACATTGTCATAGGCAGTTTCCCAATCCAAATCCAAATACACCTCCCCCTTTGCCTCTTTAAACTCCCTAATCCTTCCATGCCCAGCCCACATACATCTCCCGGATCCCAAATTGCCCCTCTCAATTACTTTCCCCAAAACTTTTTCATCCTATTACCTAAGATTCTTGCAAATATTTTATAGTCAGCACATAACAACGATATACCCCTATAGTCGCGAATCGTCTCCGCCTTCTTCCCCTTTGGCACCATCATGACTACCCCAGTGCGTTGATCTACACCCATGGAACCATGCTCCTTCATATAATTAAAGACCTCTGTTAAACACACCCTAATTGCATCCCACCTCTGCACATAAAAATCACTTGGTGTCAGCCAATCCCAGGTGCCTTTCCCAACTTCATACCTTTTACAGCCTCCCATACTTCGTCCACTGTAATACACCCCTCCATCTCCTCCCTGTCCTCATCCATGACATCCCTCTGAATACCCTCCAAAATCTCCTCTCTAGCCTTTCTCACCTCATCTCTTTTAGTCAAGTGCTCCCTGAACCAATGTTCCACATACCCACCTATGCCCTCCATTGTCCTCAAAACCTGCCCCTCCCTATATCCACCTAAAGCCTTACCCACCCGTAATGTCATCACTGTCATACCCTTCCTCTTTGTCTGAAAACCACGTAACACAGTCATTGACGGCTTATCACCCCAAAGAACATCATCCATACCACTCCGCACTCTAAGCCATGGAACCTTTCATTTTGTATTTCCTTAAGATGCTCATGTAATCCCGTATTTCTTCCTCGTGATATCCCACCCCCCATAACAATCTCCAACTGTCCCTCCAAATACCTTTGAATCCAAAACTCAACTGGGTCTCCTCCCAACCCTCCCACTTGTAATACGCTCATATTGCTACCCGCGTGTACATTCCACCACATCCCCCGTCTCGTCCTCTTTGACCTCCCCATAACCTCCCCACCACTCCGCAAACCTCCCCTATGGTCCACCCTCCAACCCCCTGACATTAAGTTTCCAAACCCAGATATGTTTTGACAACCCCCTCCCATTGCAACTGTGCCAGCACCCCACGGTGATCAGAAAAACCAACATCCATATAATCCACATTCCCTACTGTTATTGCCCCAGCCACGTATATTCGATCCAGCCGAGCTGCATACCCTCTCCTTATGAAAGTATACTCTACGTTGCCACCCCCTCCACCATCTGCGTCAACCACGCCAACTGCCTGTTGATGTGTTGCAGAAGGAGAATGTTGTGGTTGGGGAGGAACTACTGGTAGCAACGGAAGAGATGGATATGGCGGCTACCGGCAAATGGAGTGAAATAGTGGACAATGAGGATAGGCGTGTCCTCACTTTACCTCAGACGAATCAGGACATGGCAACTGGGAGTCTTGAGGAGGCTTCAGGTCAGGAGGAAGCAGGTTTGGTGTTATCTGATCCATTGATTCAAGAATTTCAGGAATTCTTTGCAGGGACTTTGCCAGGGGAGTTACAGGGTTGTTCCAAAGTTGGTGTGGAGTCTGGGGATAGCATTGTACCAGAGAATGTTGGCAAGAGTGATGGAAAGCTAACGGCATTGGTTCAAGAGGTGCGAGTGGAGGTGCACAGAGGAGATGTGGAGGAGGGTGAGGAGGAGATGGAGGCCTCGGGCGAGTCCCGGAAGAGGTCGGGTGAAACTTCGGATGAGGATTTCCCCACGCCAGTTCAAGGAGTCAGCAAAAAAACATGGGTTGATGTAGCGAAGGGAGGTAGGATAGGTGTACAGGGAAAGGTTTTGGACAAGGAGCGATTGGGTAAGGGAGGGAAGTTTGGGTCTTCGAAGGTGGTATCACCGAAGATATAAAAGCATAGAGGAAAGCCCCCTTCACTTTTTTCAGGTGTTTAACAATGAATGTTAATGGCCTCCGAGCGGAGGTCAAAGGAAAGTGGGTAGCGGTGACGTTGAGAAGGTTGAATGTAGATGTATGTATATTACAGGAACATAATTTTAGGTATGGCAGGGACTTGTGTTTGGATGGGTACAAGGTGTATGCGGGTAGCGCTGATAGTTTTAAGGGAGGTGTTGCGGTAGGAATCAGAGAGACCAGCTCTTTTAGTTTAACTTGGGAGGAAGGAGGGGGAAGAGTGGTGCGTGTGGAGGGGGTATGGGGAGATGTGCGTGTGGTGTTCGTAGGGGTTTACATGCCGGCAATGAATAATAGAAGGATTAAGGAGGAATTTGTGTGGGATGAGTTGGTCTATTTTTTGAGAGGGTTACCTGTTATTGCGATAGTAGGTGGAGATTGGAACAGTATTATCCGGAAAAAGGATGTGGAACCGAGGGGGGCGGGATGTGCGTTGGGTCGCTGCTGCTCCATCCTCTTGTCACAAGTTGCCGCCATATGCGCCGCCGAACCACATATCCTACAAGTCCTCTGTTGCCCAGCGTACGTAACATAGACTTGTGTACGAAATCCATCCATGGTGACATAGGACAGAATCTGGCTCCTTAAGGTCATTTTCAGGGAATATGAACCCTCCAACAGCCCAGCATAAATACCTTGAGCCCACCGTCCAACCGAGGCAGCATGAACAACCCCGTACCGGCTAAATGCCTCCCTGACATCAGCCTCACTCGCCTCAAAAGGCACATTCTGAAGTCTTATCCAAGTATAGTAGCTGGAAACATCCCGAAGTCGTACCACTAGACCGGAGTTGATCTCAATCCTCTTCTCTTGGTATCTCTCCACCACCTGGTCGTAAACACTGCTCTCCAGGAATTTCACAAAGATTCTGGCAGAACCATTCAATGCCAATCCACACAATTCACTATGCGATATTCCATAGGTGTCACGTATTATCGCTGGTAACAGTACATCCGCATTGCTGGGATAAATGGCCCCCTGCAATACCTCAACACAGACTGTATTGACTCGATGCTTACTCCTGTCCACCATCTTTGTGAAAATCAGTAATATGTGGTGGTACCACCAGGTGCCAGAGCAGTCGCACCCGCACACCACCAAGGCTGGGCTGCAAATTCTTACGTTTATACATGGTTACAATCATGAACAAATTATAAAGCAATAACAGTAACAGTAAGACTAACAGTAAGAATAACTTTTACGAGGTAAGATTGTCCAAACACTTACACATGCAAATAAAATAGATATGATACAAATAGACGGATCACCACTTCAGGGAACCTATTAGTAGAATATACAGTAAAACAACCAACAAAATCAATCATGAAACCCTGTGTAGTATGCAAACTAACAAGCAAACGTTCCTCTGCATGGATTACATGCAACTTTTGTGGTAAATGCTGCCACGCCCCTTGTGTAGACATTCAAGACTCTACCACCCAAGATATTAAACAAGGGAAGTGTTTTTGTTAGTTAGTTAGTTAGTTTGATATCTTTATTATGCACCCCATACCCATCCTGTGGGCGGTAGTCAAAAGATTACAGAGGTACATAATGGGTCCAGGGACTGGACCTCAAAGTTTGATAGCTGAGCAAGTTACAAAGGTAATGAACTCAGATGGTCACAATCATGACAAGTTACAAAGGTATTTGCAGATTACAGAGGTATATATAGGGTCCAGAGACTGGGCCCCAAAGTTTTGATAGCTGAACAAGGTACAATGGTAATGAATTCACTAGTTACAAGGTAATGAATCATGTAAGTAAATTTACTTATGTCTGTACATGGTTGCACTCATGAACAAATTATAAAGCAATGAGCAATCTATTAGTCTACACCCAGCAACAACTGTAATGAGTTATTGGTGCAAATTTTAATTGTTGGGTCACACACACACACATATACACATACATATACACACACACACATACATGTATATACATACACACATACACATACACACATATATACATACACACACACACACACACGTGTCAATGTAATCGTTCCTCAGCCTTGGTGGTGAACGGACGTGCATACAGAGCTTCCTGGTGGAGGAGTCAGAGAACTTTGATTTTCTACAAGATGGCGCATGGATACCAGCGAAGAGTACATACTGTGTGCATTGATTTGCTGCAGGGAGCCATGTATCCCAGCAATGCCGACTTTCTCTTGCCTTTAATTTTGAGAGACACGTACGGGATATCTACAGAGGACATTTACGGGATATCCCTGAATGGATCTGCCAGGGTTTTTGTCAAGTTTGCATCTGGCAGTGTCTACAATAGAATCGTCGACAGGTATCAGGAGAAGAACATCGTAATCAACACAAACTTGGAGGTACATCTTCGGGATGCATCAGCGCACTACTTGTGGATACGGGTCAAGAATATTCCTTTCGAGGCCGACGAGGTAGACATCAGACAGATATTGTGCCAGTATGGGGTCATCCATGCTGCCACCATAGGGAGATGGGCCCATGGGCCATATGCAGGAATGCCAGAGGGGTCGTTCTCACTTAAAATGACCCTGAGGCGGCAAATACCGTCTTTTGTTGTGATGGAGGCATTCTGTACCCAGGTGTACATGACGTATGCATGACAGCAGAGGACGTGTCGACTATGCCACGGCACTGGGCATATGGCAGCAACGTGTGATCGGCGATGGGGCCCATACAATGGGACTACTCAAGGTGTGGACGACGTGCGGACAGAACCAGGTGCCTGAGAGGAACAGGTGCTGTTAGCGACACCTGTGATAGAAGATATAATGGCGAATGCTGTGGGAATTGATAAATGGAGTGATGCTGTTGAAGCGAGTGAGGAGGCCGTGTTGACGTTGCCCCAGGAGTCTCCGAGTGAGACAATGGAGGCGGCTGGGGTCACCCCTGAAAGAAGTCCACTGGAGGATGGGACTGAGTTCCCAGACCCCAGTCTTAAGGACCTGAGGAGGATTCTGGATAGTCCATTGCCTGGGGAGTTGCAGAGTACAGTAGTGGAATCGGATGGAGATGTGGAGAGTCAGGGGGGTGTGGGTGTTGATGGTGCTGAAGTGGTCAACTGCAGGTCAGTGGTTGTTGCAGAAGTGGAGGTGCATAGGTCTCCGGGGGAGGGGGTCATGGAGTTTGAGAGTGAGTCACGTAAGAAGCCAAGTGGTGAGGCTGACTATGATGTGATTACACCAGGACAGAGGTCCAGTAAAAAGACCTGGGTGGACATAGCTAAGGGAGGGAAAGGGGGAGCCAAGGGAAAAGGTGGAGGTAGAAATGGAAAGGAGAGCCGAGGGTCTGGTGGTACTTTCAAGACTGTGGAGCCAGGATCCGTGAGGCCGAGAGGAAAACCCCCATTGCAGAATTCAAGTGTTTGAATATGAATGTCAATGGCCTCTGGGCGGAGGTTAAGAGGAAATGGGTGGAGGCAACACTGAGACATATGAATGTAGACGTATGCTTCCTACAGGAGCATAATTATAGGTGTGAAGGAATTAATGTTGAAAGGTTATAGGTTATATACAGGAGGTTCTGGGCATTTAAAGGAGGGGGGACGGTGGGGTACGGGAGACCAGCCCTTTTCATCTGAGGACATGGGAGGAGGGGGAGGGTAGAATTGTTAGGGTGGAAGGTGAGTGGGGGATATTCAGGTGTGTTTTGTTGGGGTGTACATGCCGGCATGCAATGATCGTAGGGTTAAGGAGGATTTTGTTTGTAAGGATTTAGTCTACACCTTAAGGGGCCTTCCTATGGTTACTATTGTAGCAGGTGATTGGAATTGTATAATTAGAGGGAAGGATGTCAAGCCTAGAGGGGCGGGATGTATGTTGGATGCCTTAAGGGAGGTTTTGGGGCAGTGGGGGTGGTGGATGTGGTACAGGGTGGGGTGGAACGTGGAACACACCTTTGTACGGAGAGGATACGCAGCACGGCTTGACGGTTTATGTAACGCGGGATATACAGGTGGGCAGTGTAACCTGTGTGGAGATGGGTTTTTCAGATCATAGAGGTGTTTTGGTTGAGTTAGGATGGGAGGGTGCAGTTAAGATTTATCCTAGTTATTGGAAATTGAATGTGCGTTTGCTGCAGGGTGAGGGACATCAGAGGTTTTTGAGGAATGGTGGGGAAGATTGTGGGGTGGGGGTAATGGTATCGAGGATGTTGTGAAATGGTGGGATACACGAGCAAAGGTGGCAATAAGGGGATTTTACATGCAGATGGGGTCTGAGGATGGGAAGTTGAGGTATGGGAAGCAGAGGTATTTGGAGGAGAAGTTGGGAGTGTTATAAGGGGTGGGGAGGTACCCGCAGGATGAGATCGAGAACTGCGGGGCCAATTAAGGGAGATTCAAAATGAAAATTTTCATGCCATTAGGGTTAGAGGGGGATTGGAGGATGTTTTATGGGGGGATAAACCCTCAGCTATGGTATTGCGTAAATTTCGGGAACGACGGAAGGGCATGACGATTATGTCCTTAACAGTGGACGAGGATTTAGATGGGTATAGGAGTGGTCAGGTGATACGTAACACTGAGGGCATGAGTTGCTATATGGATAAATGGTTTCAGAGAAAGTTGCAGAAGGGGTTATATAATCAGGAGGCATGTGGTTTCGTTTTAGGTAGCATCTTAGAGAGGATTAGTCAGGAGGACAGGAAAGGTTTGGAGGGACGCATTACTGAGGAAGAGGTATGGCAGGCGGTGCAGGGACAGAAACTTGGGAAGACACCAGGTTTGGACGGGATTTCGGGCAACTTCTATGTGACTCATTGGGAGGTTTTGCGAGAGGTATTGGTGAGGGTTTTCAATGGTATGAAGTCAATGGGAAGTATGAGTGAAGAGCAGCAAACAGGGATAGTGGTTTTAATACCCAAGGGCCGGGGTTGTTGGACATTAAAGGGACATATGAAGATAGTATTAAATAATATTTTAGAGGGAGGGCAGTACGGAGTTCCTGGACGTAGTATGAGGGAGGGGCACCATAGAATAAAAGGGTTTGTTGAAGGTAGGGAGGGAAGGGGGAGTCGTGGGGTTGGATTGGGAAACTGCCTATGACAGCGTGAATAGGGAGATGTTGCAGGGCATATTATTGAAACAGGGGTTTGGGGAGGAGGTAGTGAGGTGGGTGGGGACGCTTTATGGCAGGGCGCAGGTGAGAGTGCAGGTGAACGGGAGGGTGTGGACTGTGGTGGGCATGGGACGGGGGCTGCGACAGGGGTGTTCCTTGTCACAGCTCCTGTTCGCATGTCTGCAGGATCCCTTCTATAGATTGGTGCAGGAGGGTGTGAGAGAGGGGGGAGGGGACCCAGAATGTGCCCCGGGTATCGTCGGGTATGTAGATGACACCACTATCTCGGTGGGAAGCTTAGAGGGGCTGGGCACTGTTAATAAGATGATAGAGATTTTTGGGTTGGCTACTGTGATGAGTGCAAATAGGGCAAAATCGAAATTGTTAGAGGTGGGAACTTTGTTGGGTCAGAGGTTTGGATGGAATACAGTGGATAGGATAAAAATTTGTGGTGTTGTTTTTTGTAATGTGCCGCAAGTTGCACGGGAGTTTAATTCTTCTGCAGTGATAGAGGCAGCTGTGGGTAGGATGGCAGGATGGAGGCCGGGGGAGATAACTCTTTTGCAAAGGGTCATTGTGGTAAATGCATTGGTTTACAGTAAGTTGTGGTTGAAATGCGGTTTATCCTCTCATGGAAGAGGATATTCGTAGAAATTTTGCCACCAAGTAGTGGTTGTGTGCACCCCATATATCCTGTGGACGGTAGCCAAAAATGGATACACAAACTAGGCACTAGGCCCCAAGGGTTAACAATTGTACATTTGGGTTTATATCTACATTTCAATTATCTGTTAAACAGGTATCTTATTTCATGAAAAGAAAATCTTGACAGTCACATAAAGGGTTTTTATATTGTCTATCTCTATATTCCCAATAAGGGCACAATTCTGTGTTAAATGCATTGCCTTACATAAGTTTGCTTATAGTTTGCGTTTATCCTCCATGGAAGAGGATCATTCGGCGGCTGCAAAAGAGGGTTTTGCGTTTTATTTGGGGTTTTGGAAGACATTGGTTGCGAGAGGAAGTGGTTATGACTAGGGTGGCAAGAGGAGGTATGGGATTGATACCTCTGAGGAGGCGATTGATGGGGATTTATGTGAGGCAGGAATTTTTGGCGAGGGGAGGGAGGGGAGGGGTGAGAGTGGACAGGGTTATGAGGGAGAGCAGGCGGTGGTGGCATGGTAAGGATCTTCAGGTTTGTGAGGCACTCTTGCGACATCTCATAGTAGTCTCGGAACCACGGAAAATGCGGGTTAAGGTGCTTGATAGGGTTGGAACTGGTGAGTTGGAGATACAGGGGGCAGCAGCTTATCCAAAGTATGATTGGGGGGCTACGTGGTTTTGGTTAAAAAGGTTAAAATTGCTGGCCAGGGTGTGGGAAACGGGGTTTAGGTTTCTGCATAATATATTGGCATCCAGAGCTCAACTTTTCATAATGGGTCTAATAAAGGACGGGCTATGCCAGCGCTGTGGGATTTTGGAAACGGCTTTTCATGTTATATATTTTTAGAGGATTTGGCTAGGGTTCGAGAGTGGTTCGGTGGGATAATCAGGGAGGTGGGGAGGAGGGTTGTCTGTGTTGCGAGTTTAAAGTTTAGATGTTGCGGGTAGTCCTGAGGGTGTTAGGCATGCGGTTATGTATCTGGTTTTGGATTATATTTTGTAACTTGGGGTATGAGGGAGGTTCGGGCGAGGGGAAATCCGGGCTCTTGCAGCACGGTTCTTTAGAACAAAATGCAGGAATCAAGGACTTTACGGTCAGGCATGGGAGCCGGGTTTTGGTGGGGTATAGGCAGTTGACAATGGGAACTTTATTGGGGAGGAGGGATGGGAATGGTACGAAGGGGTTGGTCTCCGGGGAGGTTTGGTTTAGAGTATGTGTTGATTAGGAGGTATGCATGAGTATGAGAGGGGAGGGAGAGGGCGGGGGTGGGGTTATGGGGCGTTTGGAGAATGTATCGATGACCTTGACGTGGGGAGGGAATGGTAGGAAGGTTTCAGGGGCAAGCAATGGGGGTTTGTCTGGCGCAGGGGTACCTGGTAAGGGCTGGCATATGTAAGTGTATGTGAGGACTTATATATGCATTTAGTTGTATACACCTGATGTTTCACCTATAATAGTTTGGTTATAGTCTGTTTTTTCCTGTTTATTATATATATATACAAAGGAAAAATCATGATTCTGGTTATATGTATTCATGTCATTCCCTCAGTATATTGATCACGTTGTATGTTTCAGTATACATTATTGTTCATATATTATGTATATTAATGGTCAAGGTTGTGTACAGACGAAAGAATGGCCAATTTGGTTCGACATTTGTCATAATTGTTTCCCAATGTTTTGTGTCAGTCACAATAAGATAGTGAGGTGGTGAGAGTGTGGGTTCCAATGTTCACATTAGGTTATAATAATATACATTATTAAAATTATTATACCAAACGTTTCCTCATGATGAATGTAATAGTAAAATGGTAATGTGTAGGTCTCTTTAGGGTAGATGGGATTGTAGGGGGTCAAGTTTTATGGATTTCCATTGTGTTATTAAATACATAACGTGTTTGTGATTTTGGCAGTAAGTAATGTACGAGGTGTCTAAATATGTAAGTTATATATTGTTAAGTGCTTATTGTCAGAACGATGCATTGTATGTTTTTCCATAGTTGCGGATGTTTGTACGTTCGGTTGTTGGTTTGTTTTTGCGATAACCATATTTGATATAAGGTGCCATATTGATGTATTTTGTGTATTTCGTTTACATTAAATATAATAAAAAAAATGCTCATGATTGTTATGGGAATAGGCACATTTAATGTGCAGATTTCTTTTAGGGTAGGTGAGGGTGAAAGGAGGGGTCATTTTTTTTATAATTATCGATTATGATGTTTAATAAATTACGTGTTGTTCTTACTGGCAGTTAGAATTGTTCATGATGCCAATGATATGTATTTTTATATTGTCTTGTGCTTTATTGTCAGTATGTTGCATTGTATTTGGGTTTCATTGTATTCTTTTTTTTTACTTGGAATTTTGAAGCCGAGATTCATGTGTGTTTATACACATGGGTGTTTGAGTTGTATTATTGTAATATCCTGTACTGATTATAAGGTCATATTGATTTGTATGTATGTATAATGTCTTTTAAATAAAATATAAAAAAAATTTTACAGGAAGCAAAGTCAGGGTATCCAAATGAGACTGAACTGTGGAATAAAATCACATCGATATTAAAAGATGACAACACCAAATCGGACTTCATAAAAAACATGACAGCTTTCTATAACAGTTGGGAAAGTAAAAAATCAGGGCCAGATGGTGCTACCACCCCTGGTACAGATGTTGAAATGGTAGCCAGTAAATTTAAAAATGGAGAAATAAATGATGGTGACCTGAAGAGGGACAGTAGCTCTAGTGAAATAAATGATGGGGAAACAGGTGTAGATAAGGACACACACAAAACAGTGTTACAAACTAGCAATAACACGGTAGATAGTAAACAAGGGGATGCCCAGGGAAATACTGAAGATAAATTACCGGAAACAGTTGAAGGCTCCATTGTTAGCAATAGTAACAAAGACAGACATGAGACAGGAACACACCCACCAATGGGGAACACAGTCACATAAAACCAGGGCAAACAGAAACCAGGCCTATGTGAATATTATGCACTTGGTATCTGCAGGCATGGAAAATCTGGGAAATCAGATGGGACATGCAATTATGATCACCCCAGAAAATGCCGTTCCCATATGAAAACAGGCAAATACAACCTCCCGTCCTGTAAGTTTTTTCACCCTGAAATGTGCCACACATCAATTCAGGAAAGACAGTGCTATAACTTATATTGCCAGGCATACCACCTAAAGGGTACGAGGCGATCCAGAACATCCAGACCATGGCAAAATCAGGGTAGCCACAGCCACTCCGGAGAGAGAGGTTTTTTAGTGCCAGGAAGGAAAAAAAGCTGGCAGGAAAGGACAGAAATTGTACACCAACTGCAATCATTTCTGGAGTGGAATCACAGTCAGTGGCCTCCACTCCATTACAACAGATATTAGAGCCAGGAAAAAAAGACCCCCATCCCCCATACCACCAATACCACCAATCCAACTACATTCAACTTTGCTAATATACAGGGTCTATAGCCAGCAACAAACAAGGTACCTTACATTCGTGGACTGCTTACAGAGTCAAATGCTATGTTTGCGGCTTTCACAGAGACCCACATAAGAGATCACTTGGACAATGAAATATGGATCCCGGGCTACAACCTATACAGGTGTGACAGAGTGAACAGGCAAAAAGGGGGGGTTGGCCTGTATATCACAGAGTCACTTATATGTTCAGAACTACTAAATGCCTCAAATGATGTAGTTGAAGTATTAGCAATAAAGGTCGAGAATCAAAACCTGGTTATCGTGGTTGTCTACAAGCCCCGGATGCAACGTCCCAACAATTCCAGGAACAGCTTCTGAAAATTGACCACTGTCTGGAAAATCTTCCAGCTCCTGCCCCCAACATCTTGCTACTGGGGGATTTCAACCTCAGGCACCTAAATGGAGGAACATTGCAAACAATGTGGTAGCAGAGATAACACTAGGAGGCAGCTCAGATGAAAATTCACACATGCATGAACTTTTAAATCTCTGCACCAAGTTCACCTTAAACCAGCAAATAGTAGAGCCCACAAGATTAGAGAATACGCTGGACATCATCTTCACCAACAATGATGATCTGATACGAAATGTTATCATATCAAAACCAATATACTCAGATCACAACATAATAGAGGTCCAGACATGCATGCGGGGAGCCCCAGATCAACAAAATGTGATCAGCCGTGAGGAAGCTTTCTCCAAATTCAACTTCAATAACAAAAACATAAGGTGGGACCAAGTAAACCAAGTCCTAAATGATATAAACTGGGAAGATTGCCTAAGCATCACGGATCCCAACCTATGTCTAGAACAAATTAACTCTGTGGTACTTGAGGTTTGCTCAAGGCAAATTCCCTTAAAGAAAAGGAGGAGAAGATGCAAACTATAAAGAGAGAGGCGCTCCCTATACAGGCGAAGGCAAAGAATAACGGAGCGGCTACAGGAGGCCAATATCTCTGAAATACGTAGGGAGACACTAGTCAGAGAAATAGCAAACATCGAATTAAAACTTAAGGAATCTTACAGGAATCAAGAGACACGGGAAGAACTAAAAGCCATAAATGAAATTGAAAGAAACCCTAAGTATTTCTTTTCCTATGCAAAATCAAAGTCGAGAACAACAACCAGTATTGGGCCCCTACTTAAACGGGATGGGTCCTACACAGATGACAGCAAGGAAATGAGTGAGTTACTTAAATCCCAGTATGACTCAGTCTTTAGCGAGCCACTAACCAGACTGAAAATCGAAAACCTAAATGATTTTTTTATGAGAGTGCCACAGAACTTGACAGACGCATGCCTTTCTGACATCACCACGACGCCAAATGACTTCGAAAAGGCAATAAATGACATGCCCATGCACTCCGCTCCAGGCCCAGACTCATGGAACTCCGTGTTCATCAAGAACTGCAAGAAGCCCCTATCACATGCTTTTAACTTCCTATGGAGAGGGAGCATGGACACTGGGATCGTGCCGCAGCTACTAAAAACGACAGACATAGCGCTCCACAAAGGGGGCAGTAAAGCAATAGCAAAGAACTACAGACCAATTGCGCTAACGTCCCATATCATAAAAATCTTTGAAAGGGTTCTAAGAAGCAAGATCGCCACCCATCTTGATACCCATCAATTGCACAACCCAGGACAGCATGGGTTTAGAGCAGGCCGCTCCTGTCTGTCACAACTACTGGACCACTACGACAAGGTCCTGGATGCTCTAGAAGATAAACAGAATGCAGATGTTATATACACAGATTTTGCAAAAGCCTTTGACAAGTGTGACCATGGTGTAATAGCACACAAAATGCGTGATAAAGGAATAACAGGAAAAGTTGGCAGATGGATCTATAATTTCCTAACATGTAGAACACAAAGAGTAGTAGTCAACAGAGTAAAGTCTGAGGCAGCTACTGTGAAAAGCTCTGTTCCACAAGGCACAGTACTTGCTCCCATCCTATTCCTCATTCTCATATCAGACATTGACAGGGATATAAGCCACAGTGCTGTGTCTTCCTTTACAGATGACATATGAATCTGTATGACAGTGTCCACCGTTGAAGACACTGCAAGACTCCAAGCAGACATAAACCAAATCTTTAAATGGGCTGCAGAAAACAATATGAAGTTCATTGGTGAGAAATTTCAATTACTCAGATACGGAAAACGTGAAGAAATTAAAATCTCATCGGAGTACAAAACTAATTCCAACCACACAATAGAGCGAAAAACTAATGTCAAAGACCTGGGAGTGATCATGTCAGAGGATCTCACCTTCAAGGACCATAACAAAGTAGCAATTGCATCTGCTCGAAAAATGACAGGATGGATAATGAGAACCTTCAAAACCAGGGATGCCAAGCCCATGTTGACACTTTACAGATCGCTTGTTCTATCTAGGCTGGAATATTGCTGCACACTAACTGCACCTTTCAAGGCGGGTGAAATTGCTGACCTTGAAAATGTGCAGAGAACCTTCACCGCACGCATAAGTGTGATAAACCACCTCAACTACTGGGAACGCTTGAAGTTCCTAAACCTGTACTCTCTAGAACGCAGGCGGGAGAGATACATTATTATATACACTCCCTACGAAAGCAAAAGACTCGGCAGGCGATGTAACATCCCTCCAATGAAGAGCAGGGGTGCCACTAGCACGTTGAGGGACAACACAATAAGTGTCAGGGGCCCAAAATTGTTCAACTGCCTCCCAGCATACATCAGGGGGATTACCAACAAACCCCTGGCTGTCTTCAAGCAGGCACTGGACAGGCACCTCAAGTCGGTACCTGATCAGCCGGGCTGTGGTTCGTACGTTGGACTGCGTGCGGCCAGCAGTAACAGCCTGGTTGATCAGGCTCTGGTCTAACAGTAGGCCTGGTCACAGACCGGGCCGCGGGGGCGTTGACCCCGGGAATTCTCTCCAGGTAAACTCTACAGTGAATCATGTTAATATGATATTTGGAGGGGAACGGCATCGTTCGTCGTCGGGTGAATGACACTACACGAGACGGCCATTTTGGGTATGTAGGAATGGTAACAGGTTATCATTTTCATCTCGATCCATCGACGTCGAACTTTAATGAAGTGAACAATAATGAGTGTAAACCAGTGAAGACCAGGTAGACTCCAGGTAATGAACACTTCACTAGTCTACACCCGGTCACAACTGTAATGAGTTCTTGGTGCGAATTTTATTGTTGGGTCACACACACACATATACATACACACTTACATATACACATACACACATACACACACACGCACACACAACAGGCCCAGCCTTCCATCGACATGTGCATAGGACAAAATGGCAATCAACACGCACACACACACACACACACACACACACACACACGTGGCAAAACTTTATTTACAGGGAGCAAAGTCAGGGTATTTTTCCAGAATGGTCTGTAATATACCACTGTGGATAAAATACTTTGACATATCTTGAACATTGTCTTCATCACTTCTAATATAGTAATCTAATACATGGTATATACGGTGGAGAGTGACGAATAACAAGGTTCTACCTACAGTTGATAAATGAGACACTTGGACAACATTTGGGTATCAAGTGTCTCATTTATTCAAATTCTACCTAGAGTCTACCTGGAGTGTTTCGTAGGTCGACGCCCCCGCGGCCCGGGTCATGACCAGGATGAGCGCTAAACCCGTAGGGATTATACAGCTTCTGTTGGGAGGCGTGGATGGAATGCATTCAGACTTAATTCAGGAAATTTGAGCATAAATCCAATTTCCTAGGTCAAGAGCCCCTCACCAGCATCAAGGAACATACATACCTAGAGAGCGTTTTGGGGGTCAACGCCCCCGCGGCCCGGTCTGAGACCAGACCTAATGGTGGATCAGATTCTGATCAACCAGGCTGAGTTTCAACGCCTCCCCGGCCCGGTCTGTGACCAGGACTCGTGGTGGATCAGGGCCTGATCAACCAGGCTCTTACTACTGGCCGCATATAACCTGACGTACGAACTACAGCCCGACTGGTCAGGTACTGACTTTAGGTGCCTGTCCAACGCCTTTCTGAAGACAGCTAGGGGTCTATTGGTAATCCCCCTTAGTAAGTGCCTTATGTATGCTGATAGGCAGTTAAACAGTCTTGGGCCCCCGACACTTATTCTGTTGTCTCTTAGTGCACTCGTGGTGCCCCTGCTTTTCAATGGGGGGTGTTGCATAGGTTGATATACCATTTTCAGGAGTCCAACATCATTAGTAAGGCCTCACTTAGAATACGCAGCTCACTTCTGGTCTCCATACTAAAGAATTGGATACAGATTCGTTGAAGAACATTAAGCGAATGACAAAATTAATCCAGTGCATAAGAAATCTTCCATACGAAAATTGAAATTATTTAATCAATATTCTCTTGTAAGACGTAGAATGAGGGAAGACATGACTGGAGTGCATATATAGAAGATGGGCATAAATAGAGGAGATATAAGGTTCTGAGGATATCTCTCCAGAAAAAGAACTCGAAATAATTTATTCAAATTGGATAAGTTTAGATTTAGAAAGGATATAGGAAAGTACTGGTTTAGAAATAGAGTAATCGTTGAGTGGAAAGACTGCCTAATAGGGTTACCCAAGCTAAAACCTTAGGTAGCTTTAAATATAGGTTAGATTAATACATGAGTGAGGAGTTTGATTTAAGTGAGACTTGCACATGAGTTAATAAGAAACGAGAATACTGCCTATACTAGGCAGTTCCTTCTCAAACCCAAACCTGCCTAGTATGGGATAAGACCTGCCTAGTATGGGATAAGACCTGCCTAGTATGGGATAAGGACCTGCCTATTATGGGATAAGGACCTGCCTTGTATGGGATAAGGACCTTCCTAGTATGAGATAAGGACCTGCCTATTATGGTATAAGGACCTGCCTAGTATGGGATAAGAGCCTGCCTAGTATGAGATAAAGACCTGCCTACTATGGGATAAGGACTTGCCTAGTATGAGATAAGGACCTGCCTAGTATGAGATAAGGACCTGCCTAGTATGGGAGAAGGACCTGCCTAGTATAAGATAAGGACATGCCTACTATGGGTTAAGGACCTGCCTAGTATGAGATAAGGACCTGCCTAGTATGGGATCAGCATTCGCTGCCCGGCTGCTGTGGTGAGCGGGTGTGCTGGCTGGTTTTCCCTGGTGGCCAGTGTTGACAACTTTATTTTCTCCAATATGGCGGAGACGTACAGAAGGAGAGTGCATACTGTGTGCATAGAGGTGCTTGTTGGCGCTATTTATCCGTCAAATGCTGAAGTTCTCTTGCCAGCCATTCTCAAAGACACTTATGGAATTCCCACAGCAGACATTTATGGGATTTCATTAAATGGAGATACTCGAGTGTTTGTGAAGTTCTTGACAAGTGGTGCCTATGAGAGGGTTGTTGATGTCTAACAGGAGAAGCGCATGGTTGTTTCAGAGGGTTTGGAGGTGAGATTAAGAGATGTATCGGCAACTTTTACGTGGATACGTATTCGGAATATCCCTTTTGAAGCAGATGCCGTGGATATGAGAGATGTTTTTAAGGCATATGGAGTGATTCACGAGGCGAATGTTGGCAGGTGGGCACAGGGTACCTATGCTGGAATGCCTGAGGGATCTTACAGTTTAAAGATGTCTTTGAGGAGGCCAATCCCTCGTACGTCCTGATGCCAGAATTTAGGACGCAAGTTTACGTGACGACGTGGGGCAAGTACGGATGTGTCGGCTCTGTGGTCAGCCAGGGCATATAGCAGCAGCGTGTGAGAGACGTGGACCACGACCCCAGCAACAACGTGGGGGTGGGGGCAGGAGCATGGTGTGGAGGGCCCTTCAGGTGTGGACCAGGAGGTGCATGGGTCATCTTCAGGGTACATGGACGGTGGAGATAGAAGGTGGAGGACATGGTAGATGAAGCGAAGGTGGTGGTGGTCTCCTTGCCACCTGTGCGCAACCGGTGATGGTGGAAGACAGCAGGGTTGCTGTCGTCAGGAGGAGGTGGACGATTTGGTGGAGTTGACTGGGCCTATGATGGAGGACCTGAGGATGATGCTTGACAGTCCGCCTTCTGTGGGAGAGGAGTCCGTGGTGGAGGACTACCTGGAGGTAACAGCAAGCCCGGGTGAAGTGCTGAGTGAGGATGTGAGTAAGGGTGCTTGTGGTGGCAGTGAGGAGTCAGTACGAGTGTGTGTGGTTGAGGATGTGGTTCATAGGGAGGAAAATGATGTGAATGAGGTGTCTGAAGAGGTCATGGAGGTGGCGGGGGAATCCCGCAATAGATCAAGTGGCTCGGTGGAGGATGACATGTTGACGCTGGGTCAGAGGACAGGTAAGAAAGTGTTCGCGGATGTGGTCAGAGGAGGGAGGGGGGGTCAAGGGTAAGGTCTTGGACAAGGAGGGAGTAGGTCTCAGTGGGGGTGGGTCAGTGGTCAAAGCAGGAGTGTTGAGAGCGATGAAGCATCGAGGGAAACCACCACTGAAGCCTTCAAGTCTATCAGTATGAATGTGAACGGCCTTAGGACCGAGGTCAAGAGGATGTGGGTTGAACGGACATTGCGGAGAGAGGGCATTGACGTGTGTTTTCTCCAAGAACATAATTTTAGGTGTGGTGTGTAGTGATACCGCTCTTGTGGAGAGCCGCAGCAGGACACAATACTGCACCACCTCAGGGGGCCCCTTACAATAACAACAAACAGTACGGAGATGGCCCAGCATGGCGTGTGGTCTCTCTCTTACACAAATACATTCGTGATGCAGATTACATGGTAAGCTTAAATATGTCGCCAGTAGCTATAGCTTTTCTGAGGACATATGCACCTTACATCACCTGTCCTGCAGCAGCAGTCATTAGATGTATTTTCTTCTGTTGCAGACATGTACCATGGATTTTGTGTTCAATAAAGCCTAGAAATGAGGCCTGTGTTTTTATCACAACAATTTATTGAACACAAATATCCTGGGCTACCTGGTGGCGATTCTGAGCTAGACTACACAGCAAAATGGAGCGTTTACTGAAACCTGAGAGGCTAGATTCTGACCCCAGTGTATCAACGGCTGCTCAGGAATGGAAGCACTGGTTTAAGACTTTCGAAAACTTCTTGGAGCCTTTCCTCAGGAAGATCTAGATAAACTAAGCCTGCTCATCAACTTTGTGTCACCTAAAATCTATGAGGTTATTTCTGAGTGTA
>WNWK01027913.1:0-25868 GCA_009830355.1 Cherax destructor | reverse complement strand
AAGATTGGTTACAGGTGGAGGGGGCTGGAGAAGTGATTAATACATTTTGCCCGGGTCCTTTACTGATGAAACGTTTCCCCCTCGTTGGCTTCTTCAGTCAAACACTAAATGAAGATGAATCAGTGAATCAACCTTGGAAAAAAGTATTTGGGTGATCAGTCCCTCAGCCTGGAGAAGAGTTCACACCATGGTCTGGAACAAGGTGGTCAGTCCCTCAGCCTGGAAAGAGTTCAGCCCCTGGTCTGGAAAAAGGTGGTCAGTCCCTCAGCCTGGAGAAGAGTTCAGCTCCATGGTCTGGAACAAGGTGGTCAGTCCCCCCAGCCTGGAGAAGAGTTCAGCACCATGGGTTGGAACGGGTGGCCCAGCCCCTCAGCCTGGAGAAGAGTTCAGCTCCATGGTCTGGAACAAGGTGGTCAGTCCCTCAGCCTGGAGAAGAGTTCAGCCCATGGTCTGGAACAAGGTGGTCAGTCCTCAGCCTGGAAAATAGTTCAGCTCCATGGTCTGGAACAAGGTGATCAGTCCCTCAGCCGGGAGAAGAGTTCCCAGCTCCATGGTCTGGAACAAGGTGGTCAGTCCTCAGTCTGGAAAAGAGTTCAGCTCCATGGCTGGAACAAGGGGTCAGCCCCTCAGCCGGGAAAGAGTTCAGCTCCATGGTCTGGAACAAGGTGGTCAGTCCCTCAGTCTGGAAAAGAGTTCAGCTCCATGGTCTGGAACAAGGTGATCAGTCCATCAGCCTGGAGAAGAGTTCAGCTCCATGGTCTGGAACAAGGTGGTCAGTCCCTCAGCCTGGAGAAGAGTTCAGCTCCATGGTCTGGAACAAGGTGGTAAATCCCTCAGCCTGGAGAAGATTCCCAGCTCCATGGTCTGGAACAAGGTGATCAGCCCTCAGCCTGGAGAAGAGTTCAGCCCATGGTCTGGAACAAGGTGGTCAGTCCCTCAGCCTGGAGAAGAGTTCAGCACCATGGTCTGGAACAAGGTGGTCAGTCCCTCAGCCTGGAGAAGAGTTCAGCTCCATGGTCTGCAACCATGTTCCAGAATAGTGTGCGTGTGTCTGCCTTGTCTCCCCTCCCCATGACCCCCCTCCTCTAACACCCTCCCCACCCTCATCTTATGCATGGGGAGGAGGGCGTCGTCCTGCCCTCCACTAATCCCTCACCTCTTCCCCCCTCTATCCTCTCATTCAGTCAACCCCACGTATCCTTCGTCCATCCCCCACCGGGCCCAAATATACCCCGCACCAGGCCAACTATCCCCCGCACCATGCCACTATCCCCGCACCAGGCCAACTATCCCCCGCACCAGGCAACTATCCCCCGCACCAGTCAAACTATCCCCCCGCACCAGTCAAACTATCCCCCGCACCAGGCAAACATCCCCCGCACCAGTCAAACTATCCCCCGCACCAGTCAAACTATCCCCCGCACCAGTCAAACTATCCCCGCACCAGTCAAACTATCCCTCCGCACCAGCAAGCTATCCCCCGCACCAGTCAAACTATCCCTCCGCACCAGGCCAACTATCCCCCGCACCAGTCAAACTATCCCCGCACCAGTCAAACTATCCCCCGCACCAGTCAAACTATCCCCCGCACCAGTCAAAGTATCCCCGCACCAGTCAAACTATCCTCCGCACCAGGCCAACTATCCCCGCACCAGTCAAACTATCCCCCCACCAGTCAAACTATCCTCCGCACCAGGCAAACTATCCCCCGCACCAGTCAAACTATCCCCCGCACCAGTCAAACTATCCCCCGCACCAGTCAAACTATCCCCCGCACCAGGCAAACTATCCCTCCGCACCAGTCAAACTATCCCCCGCACCAGTCAAACTATCCCCCGCACCAGGCAAACTATCCTCCGCACCAGGCCAACTATCCCCCGCACCAGTCAAACTATCCCCCGCACCAGTCAAACTATCCCTCCGCACCAGGCAAACTATCCCCCGCACCAGGCAAACTATCCCCCGCACCAGTCAAACTATCCCCCGCACCAGTCAAACTATCCCCCGCACCAGGCAACTATCCCTCCGCACCAGTCAAACTATCCCCCGCACCAGTCAAACTATCCCCCGCACCAGGCAAACTATCCCTCCGCACCAGGCCAAACTATCCCCCGCACCAGTCAAACTATCCCCCGCACCAGTCAAACTATCCCTCCGCACCAGGCAAACTATCCCCCGCACCAGGCAAACTATCCCCCGCACCAGTCAAACTATCCCCCGCACCAGGCAAACTATCCCTCCGCACCAGGCCAACTATCCCCCGCACCAGTCAAACTATCCCCCGCACCAGTCAAACTATCCCTCCGCACCAGGCAAACTATCCCCCGCACCAGTCAAACTATCCCCCGCACCAGTCCAACTATCCCCCGCACCAGGCAAACTATCCCCCGCACCAGGCAAACTATCCCCCACCAGGAAATAAATGGAAAAATACCTTTACGACAACGTTTCGCCCATGTGGGCGATCGTTTGGTCTCCCATAGGTAAGACACCTAAGAGAACCACACACAGCTACCCCCCCCAGAAGCAAAGATGCCCAAGCAAGGCAAAGAGATGGAAAAAACGGCCGGAGAGAGAGAGAGAGAGAGAGAGAGAGAGAGAGAGCAGAGAGAGAGAGAGAGAACAGCGCCTACCGTACAGATGTGACAGTCAGTAGGTCAGTCAGGTCACAGAATGAACAAGTGACACACAGTCAATCCTCCTGAACAGTTCATCATATTGTCACACAAGTGATACCTGAGAGGACAGGAAGTAGTGGAAACAGGAGATGAGTGACAGGTGAGTAAACTATGCTGGAAACCAGGTCAACTAGGACAGTGGATACACTACTGGCACAGGTCAGACTGAGTACCAGGGGGTATAACATGCTGGAACACAGTCAGACCTGAGGACAGGGTATCATATGTGGAACACCAGGTAGACTGAGTGACCAGGTGGTACACTACTGCTGGAAACAGGGTCCAGACTGAGTGACCGGGGGTTACACTACGAGAAAGGTCAGACCGAGGAGGGTATACACTACGTAACACCAGGTAGACCTGAGGACCAGGTGAACATGAACACAGGGTCCAGACCTGAGTGACCAGGGTGGTATACACTACTGTTGGAACACCAGGGTCAGACCTGAGTGACCAGGTGGTATACACTACTGCTGGAACACCAGGTCCAGACCTGAGTGACCAGGGTGGTATACACTACTGTAGAACACCAGGGTCCAGACCTGAGTGACCAGGGTGGTATACACTACTGCTGGAACACCAGGGTCCAGACCTGAGTGACCAGGGTGGTATCACTACTGTGGAACACCAGGGTCCAGACCTGAGTGACCAGGGTGGTATACACTACTGTTGGAACACCAGGGTCTAGACCTGAGTGACAAGGGTGGTATACACTACTGCTGGAACACCAGGGTCCAGACCTGAGTGACCAGGGTGGTATACATCACTGCTGGAACACCAGGGTCCAGACCTGAGTGACCAGGGTGGTATACACTACTGCTGGAACACCAGGGTCCAGACCTGAGTGACCAGGGTGGTATACACTACTGTTGGAACACCAGGGTCCAGACCTGAGTGACCAGGGTGGTATACACTACTGTTGGAACACCAGGGTCCAGACCTGAGTGACCAGGGTGGTATACACTACTGTTGGAACACCAGGGTCCAGACCTGAGTGACCAGGGTGGTATACACTACTGTTGGAACACCAGGGTCTAGACCTGAGTGACCAGGGTGGTATACACTACTGTTGGAACACCAGGGTCTAGACCTGAGTGACCACGGTGGTATACACTACTGTTGGAACACCAGGGTCCAGACCTGAGTGAGTGACCAGGGTGGTATACACTACTGTTGGAACACCAGGGTCCAGACCTGAGTGACCAGGGTGGTATACACTACTGTTGGAACACCAGGGTCCAGACCTGAGTGACCAGGGTGGTATACACTACTGTTGGAACACCAGGGTCCAGACCTGAGTGACCAGGGTGGTATACACTACTGTTGGAACACCAGGGTCCAGACCTGAGTGACCAGGGTGGTATACACTACTGCTGGAACACCAGGGTCCAGACCTGAGTGACCAGGGTGGTATACATCACTGCTGGAACACCAGGGTCCAGACCTGAGTGACCAGGGTGGTATACACTACTGTTGGAACACCAGGGTCCAGACCTGAGTGACCAGGGTGGTATACACTACTGTTGGAACACCAGGGTCTAGACCTGAGTGACCAGGGTGGTATACACTACTGCTGGAAAGCCAGGGTCCAGACCTGAGTGACCAGGGTGGTATACACTACTGCTGGAACACCAGGGTCCAGACCTGAGTGACCAGGGTGGTATACACTACTGCTGGAACGTCAGGGTCCAGACCTGAGTGACCAGGGTGGTATACACTACTGCTGGAACACCAGGGTCCAGACCTGAGTGACCAGGGTGGTATACACTACTGCTGGAACACCAAGGTCCAGACCTGAGTGACCAGGGTGGTATACACTACTGCTGGAACACCAGGGTCCAGACCTGAGTGACCAGGGTGGTATACATCACTGCTGGAACACCAGGGTCCAGACCTGAGTGACCAGGGTGGTATACATCACTGCTGGAACACCAGGGTCCAGCAGATACAGATACATTTGTCTTAGTTCCAGTAATAAGCTCAGCAAGACCCTTCAAGTTAATTACTATTGTCAATGATTATACATGCCACAACTACCTTCGAATACCAGGCTATTCTTCCCTTTATAACAAAATAATAGTTGAGCAGTGCAGTAGGCCTACTGGTCTGTATTAAATACGTACCATTGAGGAAACCCAGAAGATCAGATATAGAGAGCGTAGATGGTACAGAATAAGAAAACGGGTTACCGAATTTCTTAAAAATATAAACATGTCACATCGGAGGAAATATAGTCTAAGCCGAGAGATCACTCATTTAGAGTAAAAACTTGAAATGTCATACCTAACAGAAGAAGTGCAAAGGGAACAAAGGGTCATACAGGATATTGCAAGAAACCCAAAATATTTCTATTCCTATGCAAAATCCAAGCTAAGAACTGCCTGTAGAATTGGACCATTATTGTGAGGAGATTCGTATACTGGAAATGAGTGAAATCCTAAAAGAACAGTATGAGTCGGTGTTCAGCAACCCACTAAATGACAACAAGGTAGAGAATGTTGAAACTTTTGTCACTCCAGCAGAAGGCCGCACGGACCAACTAACTGACATTATTACAAATCCTATAGATTTCGAAAAAGAAATGGCTGACATGGCCACTCACTCAGCACCTGGACCAGATTCATGGAATGCCCTAGTTATAAAGAAGTGCAAAGTACCACTATCACGAGCCCTCAGTATTCCCTGGAGAAAGAGCTTAGATCTAGGTGAAATACAGGAGGCCTTAAAGAGTGCAGACATAGCTCCTTTGCAACTCTATATATCCTTGGTTAGGCCTCATCTAGATTATGCTGCACAGTTTTGGTCACCGTATTACAGAATGGATATAAATGCTCTGGAAAACGTACAAAGGAGGATGACTAAGTTGATCCCATGTATCAGAAATCTTGCCTATGAGGATAGACTGAGGACCCTGAATCTGCACTCTCTAGAAAGACGTAGAATTAGGGGGGATATGATTGAGGTGTATAAATGGAAAACAGGAATAAATAAAGGGGATGTAAATAGCGTGCTAAAAATATCTAGTATTGACAGGGCACGCAGCAATGGCTTTAAGTTGGATAAATTCAGATTCAGGAGGGCTATAGGAAAGCATTGGTTTGGTAATAGAGTTGTCGATGAGTGGAACAAACTCCCGATTACAGTTATAGAGGCTAAAACGTTGTGTAGTTTTAAAAATAGGCTAGATAAATATATGAGTGGGTGCGGGTGGGTGTGAGTTGGTCCTGACTAGCTTGTGCTACTAGGTCAGATGCCGTGCTCCTTCCTTAAGTGAATGTAACCTGACCTGGCTGGGTCGGGGCATTGGCTTAAGCCGGTGGGAGACTTGGACCTGCCTCGCATGGGCCAGTAGGCCTGCTGCAGTGTTCCTTCTTTCTTATGTTCTTATAAGGGAGGTAGTAGAACACTAGCTAAAAATCACATCATAAAAATCTTTGAAAGTGATGAGACGGCAGATTACAAATTTCATAAACCAGTACAACCAGCATACCCCGAACCAGCATGGTTTTAGAGCGGGACGATCATGCCTGTCACAGCTGCTGAACCATTATGACAGAATTACGGAGGCATTGGAAGACGACCAAAACGGAGATGTGATTTACGCAGATTCTGCAAAGGCGTTTGACAAATGTGATCATGGAGTGATAGCACATAAAATGAGGGCCATAGGCATTATAAGGAAGGTAGGCAGATGGATTTTCGGGTTCCTAACACATAGAACACAAAAAAGTAGTAGTAAACAGAGCAAAATACAGCATCAGCGAGGTAAAAAGCTCAGTTCCCCAAGGCACTGTCCTGGCACCTCTATTGTTTCTCATCCTCAGAGCAGATCGTTTACGGCTCACATTGAGCCACTGAAACATCTAAATTATTGGGAACGCCTTCAAGTCTTGAACATGTACTCATTGGAGCGGAGGAGAGAGAGATACATGATAATTAATACCTGGAAAGTACTCGAGGGCCTGGTACCAAATCTGCACACTGCAATAGCAACATACTGGAGTGAGAGATATGGGAGGAAGTGTAAAATAAACCCAGTGAGGAGCAGGGGTGCGGTGGGGACAACAAGAGAACACTGTATCAACATTATTATCAATGATTATTCAACATTTTACCAGAAACACCGCTGGAACAAGTGTAGAAGTCTTCAAGATTAAACTGGACAAGTATCTTCACCAAGTGCCAAATCAACCAGGCTGTGATGGATATGTGGGGCAGCGGGCCTCCAGCAGCAACAGCCTGGTTGACCAGGCTGAAACCTGTTTGTGTGTGTGTGTGTGTGTTTCTGTAAATGCTCCAAATATAGCATTAGCTTCTGAGAGAAGCCCACTAATATAATGTCGTTTTTATTTGATTTCAGACCCTGAATGTTTTGAAAGAGGCAGCAGGATTTACCACTTGGCCTTGATGCTGGAGTGAGGTGCCTTGATGCTGGAGTGAGGTGCCTTGATGCTGGAGTTAGGTGCCTTGATGCTGGAGTTAGGTGCCTTGATACTGGAGTGAGGTGCCTTGATGCTGGAGTTAGGTGCCTTGATGCTGGAGTTAGGTGCCTTGATGCTGGAGGGAGGTGCCTTGATGCTGGAGTTAGGTGCCTTGATGCTGGGGGGAGGTGCCAGATGCTGGAGGGAGGTGCCTTGATGCTGGAAGGAGGGACCTTGATGCTGGAGGGAGGTATCTTGATGCTGGAGCTAGGTGCCTTGATGCTGGAGGGAGGTGTCTTGATGCTGGAGGGAGGTGCCTTGATGCTGGAGAAAGGTGCCTTGATGCTGGAGTTAGGTACCTTGATGCTGGAGTTAGGTGCCTTGATGCTGGAGGGAGGTGCCTTGATGCTGGGAGGGACCTTGATGCTGGAGGGAGGTATCTTGATGCTGGAAGGAGGGACCTTGATGCTGGAGGAAAGTACCTTGATTCTGAAGAGAAGTATCTTGATGCTGAAGAGAGGTACCTTGATGCTGGAGAGGTACTGTGATGCTGGGAGGTACCTTGATACTGGAGGGAGGTACCCTGATGCTGGAGGAAGGTACATTAATGCTGGAGGGAGACACCTTGATGCTGTACGGAGGTACCTTGATGCTGGAGAGAGGTACCTTGTTGCTGAAGAGAGGTACCTTGATGCTGAAGAGGTACGTTAATGCTAGAGAGGTACTTGATGCTGGGAGGTACCTTGATACTGGAGGGAGGTACCTTGATGCTGGAGGAAGGTACATTAATGCTGGAGAACAACGATGCTGTACGAGGTACCTTGATGCTGGAGAGAGGTACCTTGTTGCTGAAGAGAGGTACCTTGATGCTGGAGGGAGGTACCTTGATGCTGGAGGGAAGTACTTTGATGCTAAAGAGAGGTACCTTGATACTGGAGAGGTACCTTGATGCTGGAGGAAGTACTTTGATGCTGAAGAAGGTACCTTGATGCTGGAGGACGTACCTTGATGCTGGAGGGAGTACCTTGATGCTGGAGGAGGTACCTTGATGCTGGAGGGAGGTACCTTGATGCTGGAGGGAGGTACCTTGATACTGGAGGGAGGTACCTTGATACTGGAGGGAGGTACATTGATACTGGAGGGAGGTACATTGATACTGGAGGTGTCGTGTCAGTATATATATATACACTTGTGGTATATCTTTATAAAGCTGGTCCCTTTGCGTGTGACGTCACGGTACCCTGACGTCAGAGGCTCAGCCATTGCACAGCCTATCATAGGCAGACTCCCTCACTAACGTTAGACCTACAAGCGAGACAGACGGGTGCTGGACTCTCCTCACTACTGAAATATCCTAACCATCAACAAGGATACTTTAGCCTCCTATATCTCTCAGGACCCCTACGACGAGAGGCTTGATACTGGAGGAGGCCTTGATGCTGGAGAAAGGTACCTTGATGCTGGAGGGAGGTATCTTGATACTGGAGGGAGGAGGAAGTAACACTCGTCTCACCCAGTACCTGGGGAATGGAAGGCTTCACCCAGTACCTGGGGAATGGGAGGCTTCACCCAGTACCTGGGGAATGGAAGGCTTCACCCAGTACCTGGGGAATGGAAGGCTTCGCCCAGTACCTGGAGAATGGAAGGCTTCACCCAGTACCTGGAGAATGGAAGGCTTCGCCCAGTACCTGGGGAATGGGAGGCTTCGCCCTGTACCTGGAGAATGGAAGGCTTCGCCCAGTACCTGGGGAATGGGAGGCTTCGCCCAGTACCTGGAGAATGGAAGGCTTCACCCAGTACCTGGAGAATGGAAGGCTTCGCCCAGTACCTGGGGAATGGGAGGCTTCACCCAGTACCTGGAGAATGGAAGGCTTCGCCCAGTACCTGGGGAATGGGAGGCTTCACCCAGTACATGGAGAATGGAAGGCTTCACCCAGTACCTGGAGAATAGAAGGCTTCGCCCAGTACCTGAGGAATGGAAGCTTCCCCAGTACCTGGAGAATGGAGGCTTCACCCAGTACCTGGGGAATGGGAGGCTTCACTCAGTACCTGGGGAATGGGAGGCTTCACCCAGTACCTGGAGAATGGAAGGCTTCACCCAGTACCTGGAGAATGGGAGGCTTCACCCAGTACCTGGAGAATAGAAGGCTTCGCCCAGTACCTGAGGAATGGGAGGCTTCGCCCAGTACCTGGAGAATGGAAGGCTTCACCCAGTACCTGGGGAATGGGAGGCTTCACCCAGTACCTGGGGAATGGGAGGCTTCACCCAGTACCTGGAGAATGGAAGGCTTCACCCAGTACCTGGGGAATGGAAGGCTTCACCCAGTACCTGGGGAATGGAGGCTTCACCCAGTACCTGGGGAATGGAAGGCTTCACCCAGTACCTGGGGAATGGTAAGTAATCAGGTTTAATCTAAAGGGTGGAGAGACACCTTCTGTTCCTCTGAACAAGAACCCTTCACCAGCGTCAAGCCCCTCCCTCCCTCCCTCCATCCCCAAAGTGATCTGAATTCAAAGCAGTTGCGAGCAGCTCTCAAGGGGAAAGCGGCTTATAGCAACAGCCTGGTCGACCAGGTGGCCATCAAGGAAGCCCTGGCCTCAGATTGGGGTTTTAGGGTTGAAGAACCCTTGAAGCCTGCCTCAGACATATCACAGGACAATGTATGAACTACGAGAGCTGGGTGCTGGGAATGTTGCTGTGCTGGACCGCTGTGTGTGGACCGTTGTGTGCTGGACCGCTGTGTTCTGGACCGCTGTGTGCTGGACCGTTGTGTGCTGGACCGCTGTGTGCTGGACCGTTGTGCTGGACCGCTGTGTGCCGGACCGTTATGTGCTGGACCGCTGTGTGCTGGACCGCTGTGTGCTGGACCGCTGTGTGCTGGACCGCTGTGTGCTGGACCGTTGTGTGCTGGACTGCTGTGTTCTGGACCGCTGTGTGCTGGACCGCTGTGTGCTGGAACGCTGTGTGCTGGACCGCTGTGTGCTGGACCGCTGTGTGCTGGAACGCTGTGTGCTGGACCGTTGTGTGCTGGACCGTGTGCTGGACCGTGTGCTGGACCGTTGTGTGCTGGACCGTTGTGTGCTGGACCGCTGTGTGCTGGACCGTTGTGTGCTGGACCGCTGTGTGCTGGACCGCTGTGTGCTGGACCGTTGTGTGCTGGACCGTTGTGTGCTGGACCGCTGTGTGCTGGACCGTTGTATGCTGGACCGCTGTGTGCTGGACCGTTGTATGCTGGACCGCTGTGTGCTGGACCGCTGTGTGCTGGACCGCTGTGTGCTGGACCGTTGTGTGCTGGACCGCTGTGTGCTGGACCGTTGTGTGCTGGACCGTTGTGTGCTGGACCGCTGTGTGCTGGACCGTTGTGTGCTGGACCGCTGTGTGCTGGACCGTTGTGTGCTGGACCGCTGTATGCTGGACCGCTGTATGCTGGACCGCTGTGTGCTGGACCGTTGTATGCTGGACCGCTGTGTGCTGGACCGCTGTATGCTGGACCGTTGTGTGCTGGACCGCTGTGTGCTGGACCGTTGTGTGCTGGACCGTTGTGTGCTGGACCGCTGTGTGCTGGACCGCTGTGTGCTGGACCGTTGTGTGCTGGACCGCTGTGTGCTGGACCGCTGTGTGCTGGACCGCTGTGTGCTGGACCGCTGTGTGCTGGACCGCTGTGTGCTGGACCGCTGTATGCTGGACCGCTTGTTGCTGGACCGCTGTGTGCTGGACCGTTGTGTGCTGGACCGTTGTGTGCTGGACCGCTGTGTGCTGGACCGCTGTGTGCTGACCGTTGTGTGCTGAACCGCTTGTCTGACCCTGTCTGAACCGCTGTGCTACCGCTGTGTGCTGACCGCGTGCTGGACCGCTGTGTACTGGACCGTTGGTGCTGGACCGCTGTGCTGGACCGCTGGTGCTGGACCGCTGTGCTGGGACCGTTGGTGACTGGACCGCTTTGCTGGACCGTGTGTGTCAAACTTGGCCTCACGTTTGGGACCATGACGGTGAATGACAGTGAATGATTGTCCCAGACTAGGCCTCCTGGTTGATACTTAGGCCAGTGAGTGACTGGTACTTGCCTAGCATGGGTCAGTAGGCCTGCTGCAGTGCTCCTTCTTTTTTTATGTTTTTTTTATGGTTCTTGTTAACCTACCTCTGGTGGGTTTGAGAGCTTTTACTACTCTTGCAGCACAGCCTTGGGTCAGGCTTGTCTGGTGTTTGCCTGGCCAAGACACGACCAACTCTGTGGCACCAGCAGTGTGCTGAAGGCAACGTACCACTAAGATGTAAACTAGAGAGACGCTCCCTCTACAGGTGAAGACGAAGAATCACAGAACTTGTCAAGGGTGTTAGACTGTCTGAGGTGTGGAGAGAAACACTGGCTAGAGAAATAGAAGAAAATAGTGAACTTGAACGAATCATAGAATCTAGGAGAGACAATGGCAACTAAAAAAAAATAATGAAATTGAAAGAAATGCAAAATACTTCTTCATATATGAAATATCCAAGACAAAAACCACATCCGGTATTGGACCCCTTGCTCAAAGATGGTACTTACACTGGCGATACCAAAGAAATGAGTGAAATGCTGAAGTCTCAATGTGATTCTGAGTTCACTGAGCCATTAATCAGACTAAAAGTTGACAGTCTGAATAAATTCTTAACGAACGAAAGTTAAAACTTTGCCAGAATCTCTAAAAGTTGACATAAAGCTAACTACACCAGGTAAAGTTAGTGGATACTGCGTCTATATTCTGTTTGTCAGTCAATGCATCCAAGACACAAATAACCCGTACATAGGAGAGGATCGTTTAGGTCCGACTTGGACCATTTACAAAGTTACACTGCCAGAAAAGAGAAGGAGCCTGTATATATAAGTTAACAGTAGTTGAGAGAGGCAGGAGCGACCTACCCACCCTGCCCTGGGTAGTGAGATTTTTGCGAATCCATGGGGTTAGTGATCTTACTTTTCAAAATCCTTTCAAAGATATTTATAATGTGGGAGGTCAGTGCTGCAGTTGTTTGCACTTTGCTGCGCTCACCAACACTCCATTGTTTTGCAAGACTCTGGGATAACCTCCGCACCTTGGCGTCCCCTTCACAGAATATTTAAGGTGCGGTTCTTGATAAACATGGAATTCTGAGCCTAGGGCTTGAGGCAGAGTGCATAGGCATAGGCGTGCAGATTTATCACCAGGCCCTGAAGTACCTTCCATGTTTGGTATATGACTATATGTTATCTCTCTCTCTCTCTCTCCGCTATTACTTTTACCCTCCACGTAGTCCAACGTAGGCACCAAGAGCCTAGATGATCAGGATATAGTGCTTATATGTATTATATGTAATATTAAATATATTTTTGAATCCCACTAGAAATGACTTTCATTAACTTGATCCTACTAGAAATGACTTTATTACCTTGCAATACCCTACTAGAAATGACTTTCATTACCTTGCAATACCCTACTAGAAATGACTTTCATTACATTGTAATACCCTACTAGAAATGACTTTCATTACCTTGCAATACCCTACTAGAAATGACTTTCATTACCTTGCAATACCCTACTAGAAATGACAACTAACTCCACTAGTCATCCTCGCTAGTTAACCATGGCTAGGCTGCTTCAGACCACTTGGTCAGCAGGTCTGAACATGTCAGGTTCTGGTGTGTGTGTTGTCACAGCCAGGAGTAAGGTAGTCCAGGAGTCGACACAAGAGTAGGTCAGTGTGTTGCTGTATCTGACGCCATGATCCTCCAAACATTATCTTCCTTATTCCTGGATATTAAAAGGTTGAGGGTATGTTCCAGTATGCTGCGTTCCACTCATGGCAGAAGCGCTAAACCCATAAAGGATCATACGGCGCCCGGGTGGATACTAGATAGTTAGATTAGACCCAAGGACAGGGAGGTCAGGACTTATTTCCTGGCGTCAGGAACACATTACTGGCGTCAGGAGCCCATCACTGGTGTCAGGAGCCCTCCGTATAATACTGTTCATCTGAACACTACCTCCTCCACCTTCCACTGTTCATCTCAACACTGCCTCCTCCACCTTCCACTGTTCATCTGAACACTGCCTCCTCCTCCTTCCACTGTTCATCTGAACACTGCCTCCTCCACCTTCCACTGTTCATCTCAACACTGCCTCCTCCACCTTCCACTGTTCATCTCAACACTGCCTCCTCCACCTTCCACTGTTCATCTCAACACTGCCTCCTCCACCTTCCACTGTTCATCTCAACACTGCCTCCTCCACCTTCCACTGTTCATCTCAACACTGCCTCCTCCAAGTTCCACTGTTCATCTCAACACTGCCTCCTCCACCTTCCACTGTTCATCTGAACACTGCCTCCTCCACCTTCCACTGTTCATCTCAACATGCCTCCTCAAGTTCCACTGTTCATCTCAACACTGCCTCCTCCACCTTCACTGTTCATCCACACTGCCTCCTCCACCTTCCACTGTTCATCTCAACACTGCCTCCTCCACCTTCCACTGTTCATCTGAACACTGCCTCCTCCACCTTCCACTGTTCATCTCAACACTGCCTCCTCCACCTTCCACTGTTCATCTCAACACTGCCTCCTCTAACTTGTTATAGCATTTTCTATTAACTTCCATTTTAGAGACATAATTTTGAAGTCATCAGGTTTGAGAGATTTTTAAGACGGTATTTGATTTTAATAGATAGTCTTTAAGTTGTACTCTGCCATAACAACACACTGGAGTGAGAGATATGGAAAAAAATGTCAAATAAACCCAGTGAAAAATAGGGGCGTCGTGGACACAATAAGAGAACACTGTATCAACATCCGTGGCTGTAGACTATTCAACGTGTAACTGCTGGGACAAGTGTTGACGTCTTCAAGAGGAAACTGGACAAGTATCTTCACCAGGTGCCAAATTAAACAGGCTGTGATGGATATGTGGGGCAGGGAACTGCCGGCAGGAATAGCCTGGGTGACCAGACAAGCCTGGCCCATGGCCAGGCTGCAGGAGTAAAACTGTGGTCTGGTCTTTCGGTCCCACCTAGACTGTATCCAGGTCTCTATATTTGACTGTCAGAGTGGTCTCTCACTGGTGTCAGCAGTAGTACTGAATCCCCTTTGTAATATACTTGTGTAGTTAGTAACAGCTATGTTATATATGTGATACCTAGCTAGCTGTGACGTCACGAGCCCCGCACATGTGAGCGCTGGGCCTCAGGCGTCCCTCTCACTCGTCGACAGGTAGGCTGGGCTCCTTTCCCCTCACAGACCCTGTCAATATACTTGTTACCAACCACTTAATGTGTTTCACTACGACCGTAAATATCTCCAAGTACCCACCCAACACTGGTGTCTCTGTGAAAGCAACAAACACTGTATCTGTGTCTCTGGGGCGTCCACCGGTAAGCTGTGTCGTCTTGTTGATGCTACAAGGTCGAGCACACCTCCCAAAATAACTGAATTTTCTTGCATAATATGTCAACAAGGACGGGACGTTGTTATAAGAACAAGGACGGGACGTTGTAATAAAGAAGAGTTTGGTTTATGTCTTGCTATAGCTCTTCATCCCTTTTGATGATGCCTGTGGTTCTCTGACTTCTCTCCGCTTGAGGGTCCTTGGTTCGATCCCCGGTACCGGTGGAACCATTGGGGTGTGTTTCCTTAACACACCTGTTGTCCATGCTCACCTAGCAACAAGTAGGTACCTGGGTGTTAGTGGACTGGTGTGGGTCGCATCCTGGGGACAAAATTGACCTAATTTGCGGGAAATGCTCAGGATAACAAGGGGCTTTCTATATAGTAGGATGTCATTGATGTCAGCTATGGTCTGTATAAGTTGTATCAAGTATTTGTAGTAATAAAGATTATTATTATTATTATTATTATTATTATTATTATTATTATCATCATCCTAGAGGTGTTAACGAAGTTAATACGTAATACGAACACTCGGTAATAACGGGCAGGTCAACGATAGGAAACATAACGATAATAATAACAGGTGTAAGACACGTGCAAAATAAACATATGTAACACCTGTACAACATCACTATAACATATGCAACGCAACATAATGCAACACAAATGTAACACACACATGGCATAATGCTGCAACACACACATCATACACACACACACACACACACACACATATATACACAACTTTAAGAAGGACTATACTTTCGTACATTCCCTTCTTTGCCTCCATGGATAACTTTTTTGTCTCCACAGATACCTCAATGCACCACTCACCTTTTTTCCTTCATCAATTCTATGGTTAACCTCATCCTTCATAAACCCATCCGCTGACACATCAACTCCCAAATATCTGAAAACATTTACTTCTTCCATAATACCTCTCTCCAATGTGATATCCAAATTTTCTTTATTTAAATCGTTTGATACCCTCATCACCTTACTCTTATCTATGTTCACTTTCAACTTTCTACCTTTACACACTCTCCCAAACTCGTCCACTAACCTTTGCAACTTTTCTTTAGAATCTCCCATAAGCACAGTATCATCAGCAAAAAGTAACTGTGTCAACTCCCATTTTGCATTTAATTCCCCATAATTTAATCCCACCCCTCTCCCCAACACCCTAGCATTTACTTCTTTTACAACCCCATCTATTAATATATTAAACAACCATGGTGACATTACACATCCCTGTCTAAGACCTACTTTTACTGGGAAGTAATCTCCCTCTCTCCTACACACCCTAACCTGAGCCTCACTATCCTTATAAAAACTCTTTACAGCCTTCAGTAACTTACTACCTATTCCATACACTTGCAACATTTGCCATATTGCTCCCTATCCACTCTATCATATGCCTTTTCTAAATCCATAAATGCAATAAAAACTTCTCTACCTTTATCTAAATACTGTTCACATATATGCTTCACTGTAAACACTTGATCTACACATCCCCTACCCACTCTAAAGCCTCCTTGCTCATCTGCAATCCTACTCTCTGTCTTACCTCTAATTCTTTCAATAATAACCCTGCCATACACTTTACCTGGTATACTCAGTAAACTTATTCCCCTATAATTTTTACACTCTCTTTTATCCCCCTTCCCTTTATATAAAGGAACTATACATGTTCTCTGCCAATCCCTAGGTACCTTCCCCTCTTTCATATATTTATTAAACAAAAATACCAACCACTCCAGCACTATATATCCCCCTGCTTTTAACATTTCTGTCATGATTCCGTCAATTCCAGCTGCTTTACCCCCTTTCATTCTACGTAATGCCTCACGCACCTCCCCACACTCACATCCTGCTCTTCTTCACTCCTAAACGATGTTGTACCTCCCTGGCCAGTACATGAAATTACCGCCTCCCTTTTTCATCGACATTTAAAAGTTCCTCAAAATATTCCTGCCATCTACCCAATACCTCCAGCTCCCCATCTACTAACTCCCCTACTCTGTTTTTAACTGACAAATCCATTCGTTCCCTAGGCTTTCTTACCTTGTTTATCTCACTCCAAAATTTTTCTTGTTTTCAGCAAAATTTCTTGACAGAGCCTCTCCCATTCTTTCATCCGCTCTTCTTTTATATTATATATATATATATATATATATATATATATATATATATATATATATATATATATATATATATATATATATATATATATATATATATATATATATATATACTTCTACTTACACTTAGGTCACGCTACACATACATGTACACGTTTATGTATACACACTCATCTGAGTTTTCATTGACTCTATCTTAATAGTTCTTGCTCTTATTGCTTTTCCTTTCATATCCATGGAGAAGTGGAATAAGAATCTTTCCTCCGTAAGCCATGCTTGTTGTAAAAGTCAACTAAAATGCCGGGAACAATGGGCTAGTAAACCCTTTTCCTGTATAGCTTACTAAAAAGAAATATATTAGTTGACACAGTTACTTTTTGCTGATGATACTGTGCTTATGGGAGATTCTAAAGAAAAGTTGCAAAGGTTAGTGGACGAGTTTGGGAGAGTGTGTAAAGGTAGAAAGTTGAAAGTGAACATAGATAAGAGTAAGGTGATGAGGGTATCAAAAGATTTAAATAAAGAAAAATTGGATATCACATTGGAGAGAGGGATTATGTAAGTAAATGTTTTCAGATATTTGGGAGTTGACGTGTCAGCGGATGGGTTTATGAAGGATGAGGTTAACCATAGAATTGATGAAGGAAAAAAGGTGAGTGGTGCGTTGAGGTATCTGTGGAGACAAAAAACGTTATACATGGAGGCAAAGAAGGGAATGTACGAAAGTATAGTGGTACCAACACTCTTATATGGGTGTGAAGCATGGGTTGCAAATGCTGCAGCGAGGAGGAGGCTGGAGGCAGTGGAGATGTCCTGTCTAAGGGCAATGTGTGGTGTAAATATTATGCAGAAAATTAGGAATGTGGAAATTAGGAGAAGGTGTGAAGTTACTAAAAGTATTTGTCAGAGGGCTGAAGAGGGGTTGTTGAGGTGGTTTGGTCATTTAAAGAGAATGGATCAAAGTAGAATGACTTGGAGAGCGTATAAATCTGTAGGGGAAGGAAGGCGGGGTACGGGTCGTCCTAGAAAAGGTTGGAGGGAGGGGGTAAAGGAGGTATTGTGGGCGAGGGGCTTGGACTTCCAGCAAGCATGTGTGAGCGTGTTAGATAGGAGTGAATGGAGACGAATGGTTTTTGGGATATGACGATCTGTTGGAGTGTGAGCAGGGTAACATTTTGTGAAGGGATTCAGGGATACCAGTTAATTGATTTAGTTGGACTTGAGTCCTGGAAATGGGAAGTACAATGCCTGCACTTTAAAGGAGGGGTCTGAGATAGTGACAGGTGGGAGGGACTATTCTCAGCTGTCGTATCTGAGCTCCTCTGCAAAGACAGTGATTATGTATGAGTGTGGTGAAAGTGTTGAATGATGATGAAAGTATTTTCTTTTGGGGATTTTCTTTCTTTTGGGTCACCCTGCCTCGGTGGGAGACGGCCGACTTGTTGAAAAAAATATTATATATATATATGCAAGAAAACCACTATGAAAAAATAGAAGAATTCCAAGCGCTTTGTGACTACTCACATTATCAAGGAACTATAACAGGAAACATGACAAGAAGGGCTTATATAAGGGGCGAGACTACACCTCAAGTCACATCACACTAACAAAGACTACACTCACGTAGCGTAACATCGCACGACTCTGTGAAGAGAAAATAAGAAGGACCTGAAACTCTTCCCAAGAATTAAGATTAGTCAATTTATCATTAAATTCTTCCCAAATTTTATTAATTATAAATGAATCCAATTTATATAAACCAAAGAAATATTCATATTATTTTCAAAACTGCTTTTAATGAAACATGATTCTATTATATTTCTCTCAACCATGGACTTGCTTGATACAACCTTCTCAGCATTTTGAAAATCAATTGGATGGTTAAAATCTCTCACATGAATAAATAGAGCATTAGAATCTTGTCCAGTTCTAATGCTATATTTATGTTGTTTAATCTTAGTTCAAGACTTTACAGTTTGACCATAATAAACTTTATCGCATATTTTACAGGGAATCTTATAGACACATCCGTCAGCATTTTGGGAATTTTTATCAAGTCTTTTTACTGTATCAAGATTTTAAATACAACTTTGATATTAAAATTCTTAGAAAGGAAGGCATATCAACAAGTTTCATGGTAAGGAGAACCAACATATTTTTGGTTGAATATGTTGGTTCTCCCTTACCATGAAAACTTGGTTGATATGCCTTCCTTTCTTAAGAATTTTAATATCAAAGTTGTATTTAAAAATCTTGATACAGTAAAAAGACTTTTGATAAAAATTCCCAAATGCTGACGGATGTGTCTATAGATTCCTGTAAAATATGCGATAAAGTTTATTATGGTCAAACTGGTAAAAGTCTTGAACTAAGATTAAAACAACATAAATATAGCATTAGAACTGGACAAGATTCTAATGCTCATTTATTCATGTGGAGATTTAACCATCAATTGATTTTCAAAATGCTGAGAAGGTTGTATCAAGCAAGTCCATGGTTGAGAGAATATAATAGAATCATGTTTCATTAAAAGCAGTTTTGAAATAATATGAATATTTCTTTTGGTTTATATAATTGGATTCATTTATAATTAATAAAATTTGGAAGAATTTAATGATAAATTGGACAATTTAATCTGGGAAGAGTTTCAGGTCCTTTCTATTTTCTCTTCCAGAGTCGTGCGATGTTACTACTGTGAGTGTAGTCTTTGTTAGTGTGATGTGACTGTGAGGTGTGTCTCGCCCCTTATATAAGCCCTTCTTGTCATGTTTCCTGTTATAGTTCCTTGATAATGTGAGTAGTCACGAAGCGCTTGGAATTCTTCTATTTTTTCATAGTGGTTTTCTTGCATATTTTGATATCACCTGTTTACTGTGATCTTTTTGCATATATATATATATATATATATATGTCGTGCCGATTAGGTAAAACTTGCGATTTTGGCTTAAATAGCAACGCTCACCTTGCCATATAAGACAAGTGAAAATTTGTGTATGCAATAATTTCGCCAAAATCATTCTGAACATAACGAAAAATATATTTCATTGTGTTTGTTTATTATTAAATTAATGTTAACGTATCTGAAATATATTTAGTTGGGTTAGGCTAAATTAAATTGCGCTTGTTGTAATAAGGTTAGGTAGGTTTTCAAAGTTTCTCTTGGTACAAAATTATAAATTCTTACATTAACATAAATGAAAAAAATATATCTTTAAACGTATAAGAGAAAATTTTAGAAATTACTTAATTTTAGATGAGTTCTTGCTAATTGACCAGTTTTACCTAATCGGCACGACATATATATATATATATATATATATATATATATATATATATATATATATATATATATATATATGAGGATATCTCTCCAAGAGAGAACCCGCAATAATGGATTCAAGTTAGATAAGTTTAGATTTAGAAAGGATATAGGAAAGTATTGGTTTGGAAATAGGGTAGTTGATGAGTGGAACAGTCTGCCTAGTAGGGTTATTGAAGCAAGGACCTTGGGTAGTTTTAAATTTAGGTTGGATAAATTCATGAGTGAAAGGGGTTGGATTTGAGTGGGACTCGCACATGAGTAAATAGAATTATCAAAGCTTATTTCTTGGGTAGCTCTTATGTTCTATATATATATATATATATATATATATATATATATATATATATATATATATATATATATATATATATATATATATAACGGGATAATCATTAAATAAGGTAAGATATGCAGGTTTCCAAACGTCCTTGTGTGTCCTTGTGTGTGTGTGAGAGAAGGGGTAGAAGGGAGGGGAGAAGGGGAGGGGGAGAAAGGGAAGGGGTGAAGGAGGGGGAGAAGGGGGAGGGGGAGGTGAGGAACAGGTCGGGCGTGGTCTTCAACACAATAATAATAATAATATCAAGGCTCTCGCTCAATAAATATTAAATAAACATAAATCAACATTATAAAACAATAAATAAGTAAACAATAATGTACTGAAACTTCAAAGTTTCAATACAATTATGGTTTTACCGAAGCTTTACTGGTCGAGTAAGCTCAATGAAGCAACACCTAAGTTATGGACAGCGCCGGAGGTCCCTGGAGCTGTACTCCCTGCAACATAGGCGAAAAAGACATAACAAAAGAATTTAGAAGATGGATTCGTTCCAAACTTGCACACCGAAATCACTGCCTGGGGAAACGAGAAGCTGTGAAGACAGTGCAACACTATCTTGACTGAGTAAGCGTAAAGGTACCAAGACTCTTCAGTGCCCTCCCATAATACACGGAGGGGGGGGCATACCAACAGACCCCTGGCTGTCTTCGAGGCACTTGGATAAATTAGTCAGTTCCTGATCAGCCGGGCTGTGGTGCATATGTTGGACTGCGTGGGGGCTAACACTGACAGCTTCATAGATCAGGCCAGCAGCCGGGAGAGAGACTTTAAATAGTCTGTTGAACACAACCAGGCTGCTGAACACAGCCAGGCTGCTGAACACAGCCAGGCTGCTGAACACAGCCAGGCTGCTGAACACAGCCAGGCTGCTGAACACAGCCAGGCTGATGAACACAGCCAGGCTGATGAACACAGCCAGGCTGCAGAACACAGCCAGGCTGCTGAACACAGCCAGGCTGCTGAACACAGCCAGGCTGCTGAACACAGCCAGGCTGCTGAACACAGCCAGGCTGCTGAACACAGCCAGGCTGCTGAACACAGCCAGGCTGCTGAACACAGCCAGGCTGCTGAACACAGCCAGGCTGCTGAACACAGCCAAGCTGCTGAACACAGCCAGGCTGCTGAACACAGCCAGGCTGCTGAACACAGCCAGGCTGCTCAACACAGCCAGGCTGCTCAACACAGCCAGGCTGCTCAACACAGCCAGGCTGCTGAACACAGCCAGGCTGCTGAACACAGCCAGACTGCTGAACACAGCCAGGCTGCTCAACACAGCCAGGCTGCTGAACACAGCCAGGCTGCTGAACACAGCCAGGCTGCTTGAGAAGTAGAATACCTTGAACGAGAAAGTGTTGGAGGTAAACTCAATACAGAGCATCAAGAGTTTCCATGACGCAGGTTTGACGGTAGTGCAAGTGGGTAGTTCCCTGTGTACCACCACGTATCCAACCTGTGGACGGTAGTGCAAGTGGGTAGTTCCCTGTGTACCACCACGTATCCAACCTGTGGACGGTAGTGCAAGTGGGTAGTTCCATGTGTACCACCACGTATCCAACCTGTGGACGGTAGTGCAAGTGAGTAGTTCCCTGTGTACCACCACGTATCCAACCTGTGGACGGTAGTGCAAGTGGGTAGTTCCCTGTGTACCACCACGTATCCAACCTGTGGACGGTAGTGCAAGAACACATGGATACACAGGCGGCCTAGGAACTAGGCTACAAAAGGGTTAACAGGAGTACATTTGGACTTGTATCTACTATTGGTTGGTATATTACTTAATATGACTCTCTTATTACCAAGATATCGTGTTATGTCACCTTACTTATTAAACTGTCCATCTCTATATTTCTCAATAAGTGGACAATTAAGTATACAGTGTTCAAGATAGTGACCATAGAGCTGGTCACTCACTTTACATTTAGTTTGATCATACTCTGTGTGTCTGCCAAACTGCCAGAAGCACTTGTAACCAAGCCTAAGCCTGGCTACTACAACATGAGTCAGTACTTGTAACCAAGGCTAAGCCTGGCCACTACAACATCAGTCAGTACTTGTAACCAAGCCTAAGCCTGGCTACTACAACATCAGTCAGTACTTGTAACCAAGCCTAAGCCTGGCCACTACAACATCAGTCAGTACTTGTAACCAAGGCTAAGCCTGGCTACTACAACATCAGCCAGTACTTGTAACCAAGGCTAAGCCTGGCTACTACAACATCAGTCAGTACTTGTAACCAAGGCTAAGCCTGGCTACTACAACATCAGCCAGTACTTGTAACCAAGGCTAAGCCTGGCTACTACAACATCAGTCAGTACTTGTAACCAAGGCTAAGCCTGGCTACTACAACATCAGCCAGTGTTCACTGTGCAGGTGTTCCATAAACGTAGTTATCTACATTCAAGTTACCATAGTGGATGATAGATTTTCTCAAGCTTCTAACTAAATTCCTATTACATTCAATTCATTATTTACTTCTCTCCTAATATTATTCCTAATGCTAGACACAGATACACCAAAGTTATAATCTACATTTTCCTTCAGAGTTCTTTCTGTTTGCAAAATGGAACTCTGTGAACCAATATCTAACATTTTTAATTTATCTAATATCTGACATTTTTAATTTATCTCTTCAAACAGGTGTAGTGTCTGATATGTGGAAGATGGCTAATGTAATTCCTATTTTTAAAGCAGGGGACAAGTCACTACCGTCAAATTACCGCCCAATAAGCCTGACCTCAATTGTAGGCAAATTACTAGAGTCAATTATAGCTGATATTATTAGAAACCATCTAGATAACCATAATTTGATTAATGATACTCAGCATGGATTCACGAGGGGCCGTTCCTGCCTATCTAATTTATTAACCTTCTTCAGTAAAGCTTTTGAGGCTGTTGATCACGATAAAGAATTCGATATTGTTTATTTAGACTTTAGTAAGGCTTTTGATAGAGTACCGCACCAGAGACTGTTAAAGAAAGTGGCAGCTCATGGCATTGGGGGAAAAGTGCTGTCATGGATCGAGTCATGACTCACCAATAGGAGGCAGAGAGTGTGCATAAATGGGGTTAAATCCGAGTGGGGATCTGTAACAAGTGGTGTTCCACAGGGATCAGTCTTAGGCCCGTTGTTGTTTATAATATATATCAATGACCTTGATGAGGGAATTACTAGTGATATGAGCAAATTCGCCGACGACACGAAGATAAGTAGGATAATTGATTCAAACATAGATGTCAGGGAACTTCAGGAGGATTTAGACAAACTCAATTCGTGGTCAGAAAAATGGCAGATGCAGTTCAATGTAGATAAATGCAAGGTTCTGAAGCTCGGGAGTGTCCATAACCCAGGCACTTATAAGTTGAATGGCGTAGAACTTAGCCATACAGATTGCGAGAAGGACTTGGGGGTGATAGTAAGCAGCAACCTTAAACCAAGAGAGCAATGCCTAAGCGTACGTAATAAGGCAAATAGATTACTGGGATTTATATCAAGAAGTGTTAGCAACAGAAGTCCAGCGGTTATATTACAGCTTTATACATCATTAGTAAGGCCTCACCTAGATTACGCAGCTCAGTTCTGGTCTCCATATTACAGAATGGACATAAATTCGTTAGAAAACATTCAGCGTAGAATGACTAAATTAATACATAACATTAGAAATCTTCCGTATGAAGAAAGATTGAAGACCCTAAAATTACATTCACTTGTAAGACGTAGAATGAGGGGAGACATGATCGAGGTATACAAGTGGAAAATGGGTACTAACAAAGGGGATATAAATAAGGTCTTGAGGATATCTCTCCAAGAGAGAACCCGCAATAATGGATTCAAGTTAGATAAGTTTAGATTTAGAAAGGATATAGGAAAGTATTGGTTTGGAAATAGGGTAGTTGATGAGTGGAACAGTCTGCCTAGTAGGGTTATTGAAGCTAGGACCTTCAGTAGTTTCAAATTTAGGTTGGATAAATTCATGAGTGAGAGGGGTTGGATTTGAGTGGGACTCGCACATGAGTAAATAGAATTATCAAAGCTTATTTATTGGGTAGCATTGAAAATTGGGTTGATCAAATATTCTGTTAGTGGGACGGATTGTGAAGGACCTGCCTAGTATGGGCCAACAGGCCTGCTGCAGTGTTCCTCCTTTCTTATGTTCTTATGTTATCTCTCTCTTCCGGTTCAGTGAGTACATATTTAGGACTTTAAGGCGTCTCCAGTCCTCTATGCTGGCCGTAAACGATCTCTGTATCCGTTGCAGCTCTGATATTTCTCCTGCCCTGAACGGGACCGTCAACAATGAGCAATATTCCAACTGAGAAACCACAAACAATATTTCCCTTGTTTTGAAAGTTCTCATTATCCACCCCATAATCCTTCTGGCTGTCGTGATATTGGTTTTGTGTTATTTCAAAGAAAGGTCAGCTAACATAATTACTACCAGGTCTTTCACGTGTTTGTTTCGTTCCATTTGATAATTCTTTTAAGTTTTGTATACAGTGTTCCTTTTGAGTTCTTCATTCCTTCCATACCCAAGCAGCTGGAACTTATCACCACTGAACGTCATGTTGTTCTCCACTGCCCACTGGAAAACACTGCTTATATCTTCCTGTAGTTTTCAGTGTCTTCTACCGTAGTGACTTTCATGCTTATTTTAGTGTAATTTGCAAATGATGATACAAAACTGTGAGAGGTGTTTTTATGCATGTCTGCTATGAGGACGAGAAACAGCAGAGGTGCCAGGACGGTGCCTTGGGGAACTGAGCTTTTTACCTCGCTGATGCTGGATTTTGCTCTGTTTACTACTACTCGTTGTGTTTTGCGTGATAGAAAGCTGAAAATCTATCTGCCTACCTTCCCCGTAATGCCTATGTCCCTCATCATTTTGTGTGCAGTAACCCATGATCGCATTTGTCAAACGCTTTTGCAAAATCGTTTTGGTTTTCTTCCAACGGCTGTGTAATTCTGTCATAGTGGTTTAGCAGTTGTGACCGTCATGATCTTCCAGTTGTAAAACCGTGCTGGTTTGGCTTATGGAGAGTGTACCGTTCTTTGAAGTTTGGACTACTGATAGTGCTGTGCTGCCTGCCATATGCAATGGAGCTGTCTGCACTCTTTAAGGCCTCCAGTATTACACCTAGATCTAAGCTCTTTCTCTAAAGAATACCGAGGGCTCCTGCTAGTGGCACTTTCCTCTTCTTTATAAATAACCCCATTCATGGAATTCCACATTCATTATAATTTGTAAGAAATCACTACTCGGGTCTCTGGTGTCACATGGGAGCCAGGTCACAGTGTCTTCCCACTCGGGTCTCTGGTGTCACATGGGAGCCAGGTCACAGTGTCTTCCCACTCGGGTCTCTTGTGTCACATGGGAGCCAGGTCACAGTGTCTTCCCACTCGGGTCTCTGGTGTCACATGGGAGCCAGGTCACAGTGTCTTCCCACAGTCATTAAACTGCTGATATTGTCAAACTTCACAAAGGCGGCAGTAAAGCAATTGCGAAAAAAACTAGAAACCAACAGCAGGCAGGAAGGCAGGCAGCCTGGTGATGGCGGGCAGGCAGCCTGGTGATGGT
>WNWK01027912.1:0-25869 GCA_009830355.1 Cherax destructor | reverse complement strand
TGTAGTGTATCAGCATTCATCCCACTTATACAGCTGGTCCCTTTGCGTGTGACGTCACGATACCCGCTGACGTCAGAGGCTCAGCACATGTGCATAGCCTCAGATAGGCATACACTCTCACTAGCGTCAGACCTATAACTGGACAGACGTGGCTGGACTCTCTCCTACTCATACCGTAAATATACCGTAATCATCTTACAAGGAGTGTCTATGTCTACCTAAATATCTCTCCCAAGACCCACACAACATGATTATTAATTATTAATTATTTTTTCTTATGAAATGATAAGAGAATCTTTTTCCGATTATAACGCCACCAAAATTATGAAATTTGATGGAAAACTAACAGAGTTATGCTCTCGCGAAGTTAGCGGTATTGATGACATTTACGCATCGGCGATTTCGCCCACTTTGAGCACTATTTTCGACAAATTCCCATGTTTCAGTCTTCTAAAATTATAGCTATTTCGCTAGAACTCCATTTCTTCTATCGATTGAGTACAAGAAACCGCCTGTTTACCAATTGCAACTACCCAAAATAGTGGTCAGAAAATGGCAATTTGGCCAATTTCACACAAATTTCAAACGATGCCAATTTCAAAATAGGGTCTAGAATAAACAAGGCAGACATTTCTGGCACTAAAATAACATTTTATCTGTTACATTACTTTTGCTTTCCATTTTGAATTTTTATTCTCACAAAAAAATAGATGATTTACTGTTATGTATACAACTGCATCATTGTAGAAACGGTATAAATAATATCAGTGCACTTGTGCAAGAATATTAGACATGCCAGTTGATGTGTATTGGACGCATGGCGTGATTTGTTTACTCTTGAACATCGACAAAAATAGAACATTTTTGCTACTTTGCGCTCAGTTTCAAGGTACTTGTCATCGTAAAACCAATCAAAATCATTACCATTTCTGTAATATATCTTCCATTCTATCTAATGAGACCAAGAAAACCAGAATACAACCACAAATACCATACGAAAATACACACGAAAGTCGCTGTTTTAAACCAAAAAAACGGTCGTAGTTTTTTTTTCTCATTATGCACTGCGTGCTTCAGGATTTTTTTTATACTGCGCACACTGACCACGCAGACCCATTCTTTCATATGTAGGACTGCCAGCTTTCTTCCACCAGATTTGAAGGCACTAGAATTTAGGCGTACAAGTACGTGACCGACCCTGGCTGCAATGACGTACTAGTACGGGACCGACCCTCAAAGGGTTAAGTCACTTAAAAATAAATCAGGAAATCTGGCTCAAGTCCCGCCATTATTGTACAAACGAGCGACTCGTGTTCTTTCGCCTGCTATTTCATTACTCTTTAACAAATCACTAGAAACCAGCACTTTCCCGACACTACTCAAGATAGCAAGGGTTACACCAATACACAAAGGTGGTGACCCCACAGATGTAAACAACTACAGGCCAATATCAAACTTACCATTGCTATCCAAAATCTTCAAGAAACTCGTTCACAAGAAATTATATTCCTTTATAACAGTGCAAAGCATCCTCAACCCCTGCCAATTTGACTTCAGGAAAAGCAAAAGCACAAACGATGCAATTGTAAAAATGCTAGACCTGCTTTACACAGCACTCAAAAAATATGAATATCCATGAGGACTCTTTATTGACCTAAGGAAAGCTTTTGATACAGCAGACCACAGCATCCTACTCTACAAACTTGATCATCATGGTATATGAGGCCACGCACATATTTCAAATCCTACCTTACTAACAGGCATCAATACGTCTCTATTAAGGATACAACCTGATCAACAAGATCACTGGATACTGGAGTACCACAGGGAAGTGTCCTTGGTCCCCTGCTCTTCCTCTTATACATTAATGATCTTCCTAATGTATCACAACACCTTAAACCTATTCTCTTAGCTGATGACACGACTTATGTCATCTCCCACCCTAATCTTGCCACACTCAACACTATTGTTAACGAAGAGCTAGTAAAAATATCGACCTGGATGACTGCTAATAAACTTACACTTAATATTGACAAAACCTTCTACATTATGTTTGAGAACAGAACAGGTGTTGCCCAGCTGAACATTATGACTGACAACACTTATTGCTAAACATAATGAGGGCAAATTCCTACCCCTGCACCTTGACAGCAACCTGAAATTCAACACCCATATCCAACATATAACAAAAGAAGTATCCAAAACAGTTGGGATCCTCTCCAAGATACATTACTACGTACCACAATCAGACCTACTCACACTATACTATTCACTCATCAATCCCTACCTCACCTATGCTATTTGTGACTGGGAATCAACAGCAGCAGCAACCCACCTAAAACCAATAATAACCCAACAAAAAGCTGCAGTAAGAATTATCACGCAATCCAATGCTAGACAACAACCCCCCCCACTCTTCAAAGACCTAAACTTACTCACTGTACAAAACATTCACACCTACTACTGTGCAACCTACATTTACAGAAACAAATTCTAATATTAACCCTGAACTAAAACACTTTCTTAATAGTTGCAACAGGACTCAAAGAGACAATACCAGACACAAAAATCTCTATGACATTCCTCGTGTCCGGCTAAATCTCTAACTATATATGAAAACCATCTTCTCTCTTTTTTGTATCATGAACATATCCAAAATAAAATAGATCTACAGTGGTACCTCGGTATACGTCCAGCTCCCCAACTCAAACAATTATGTAAGTGTATTTTTGTAAGTGCTTTTGTAAGTGTATTTTTGGGGGTCTGAAAAGGACTAATCTACTTTACATTCGTCCTTATGGGAACAAATTCGTTCGGTACTTGAAGAGATCGGCACTTGAACAACAGCCTTCTGGAATTAATTAAGGACGTATACCGAGGTACCACTGTACTCTCATTATCTCTAATTCCAACTAATTTAAACTAACACTCACCCAAATGACTGTAAACGTAAAATTCCCAATACAGTGGTCCCTCGGTTTTCGCCAAAAATTCGTTCCAGAATGCTGCTCAAGTGCCATTACCGAACGAATTTACTTCCTTAAGAAATAATGTCACGTAGGTTAGTCTATTTCAGACCCCCAAAAATACACTTGCAACAGCACTTACGAAAATACACTTACATAAATGTTCGAGTTTGGAGATGCACGAAAACCAAGGGACCACTGTACAGTGGATCCCCGGTTTTCGTTATTTTTTCGTTCCAGAATGCTGTTCAAGTGCCATTACCAAACTAATTTATTCCCATAAGGAATAATGTAAAGTAGACTAGTCCTTTTAGACCCCCAAAAATACACTTACAAAAGCATTTAAAAAATACACTTACATAAAAGGGCGAGTTTGGAGCAGGACGAACACCGGGGGTCCACTGTACATAGCTATTGCCTAATAAATCTTAAGTTAGTCCTAAGTTTGCCTAAGATACTCTCCCAATATAAACAACCTGCAAAATACTTTCAACTTGTCCCAATGTTATATTCCCAGATTGTTAATTTACAATTATTACAAGAAGGTCAATAATATGCCTAGGTATGCCTAGGCATTTCAGGCAGTAAACTTGCTGTCTGCTATAATTAAAAACAGATATACAACTCAAACTATGATCAATTTCTCTAGTAGTATTAAGTAGTCTGTAAGCCATTACATTTAGTCTGCCCATAATGCCATGGCATGATAGTGGCTCTCTTTGAACTGCAACTCATTATTGTAATTATATAATCTCAATGTAAACTTGCAAGGAAATAAAAATTTGAATTTGAATTTTGAATTTAATAGAAACAGTGTATCATGCCAAGACAAAACCATTCCCGTTACTAAATTTACCAACTAATATTGGTATGTTTTGTACTACCTCACTATTATAAATCTAATTCATCACTTCAGTTACCTAACTTTTATATCAGTATGCAATAAGGTATATTAAAATGTACTGCTCCATAACCTGTGTCAATACAGAGTAAGAATTAGGATTAGTCTGCCCGAAATGCCTAGGCATGCTAGTGGCCTTTGTAATTAATATTTTATAATATGTAAACCACGCATTGTAAGCTTTGCAAGGAAATAAACATTTTCATTCTTCTTTTTCATTTTCTTGTGCAAATTATTTCAAAGATATTAGAAAAATAAAAACTTTGGTGCTCAAAATGCTGCATCAGGCCAATCAACAATTAGTATTTGAGTCACATGAACCTAGCCAATCACAGGGAATATAAACAAATTGATAAGTAAGATGCACCATTTTCATCAATGTAAATAAAGACATGCCAGTTCTATTTGTTGATAACTCAGCAAGGCAGATTGCTACGTTAGGTTATTCTAAGTTTTATTAGGTTTACTCCAACTGAACAACACAAAACTATCTTCATAGCAGAACCAACTTAACACTGTACATCCTAAACTATATTTCTTCGCCAAAATATGCCGAGGATCAACATTTACTTATTACCTATTGTAATTACATTCATTAGGAAGCATTAAACCCATAAAGATCATAGTGCCTGGGTAATGGGAGGTAATCATAGCTGATCAAAGGAATGGTAGCTCCAATTTCTTGGATCAAGAGCCCTTTGCCAGTATCAATTCAACCACATGAAATAAACCTTAACTTATCCATAGATTCTGCCAGTTCTGACTATTTTTAATATAAATTTTTGTTACATACTTAGGATTATATTTATCAAAATAAAAGTCTCCAAAGGACTTAAATTTTTTTTGAGGAATTATAGTTATATACTGGATTATCATAAAAATGTCACTTTTGTACAATTATATAATATATATATATATATATATATATATATATATATATATATATATATATATATATATTATTATATATGCAAACCATCAGTAATTACATAATTCAGTTTAAATTACTACTGCATAATACTTGTCATTACCTAGTTTAAGGAAAAAGTGTTCACAAACTTTGTCATCAAATTAGTGAAGATTTGTTTAATGAAATTCGTTTGTTTACCTTGCAAAGTTATACTCGTTAAGGAATTAAAATTTAAAGGTAAATTGTGAATATGGCTTTGTAGGTTTGTATACGTTAAGAAGTGTAACTGCCTTACAAATGCTAACTGACAGGTGTTTAAATTACTTCAGTTTGTGTAACAAACTTCCACGTAGCTTTTAGTTTGTGGAAATGATAATTGACATAATGAACAGCTTTCCTGGGAGAAGAATAATGAAACTAGTTGAGAATGTGGAGTGACAACAATGTTAAGCTGTGGTGGCGTCACAACTCTCAAAACACAAGCCTGAAAATGGCTTCCCCAGCCACCGTGCACTTAGCAACGCCACCCTGGCCACCACAAGGATATAAGCAAGGCATGGAAGAGAGTAGAGAGCCACAGGAAGGGGAGTATATTGCATGCTATTGATTGCAAGCGCTGGGAGTTGGCGCCATGTTGAGCCAGGGTCGACTTGGTCCACTTGGCTGCTCACCTCCTCTGATTCTCCGAATATCTGCGTGAACAGATCCAGGCCTCTTCGTATTCTTCCTGTGTATAGCTCCTCGGGGGTGTTACCTCCGCAACTTCCTCGGTACCGCACTCGCTTTCGTGTGTTTAACTTAAGAGCTTTGCCCGGGAACCTAAATTTCGCCATGGTCACATAAACTCGCTGCAACGGAAACTGAGGTGCTTGTTCCCGCGTGATAAAAACTCCTTCAAGTTCCACTAACACACATCATCTCCAAAAAATGCTTATGTAAAACTTAATTAACAGAGAAAAAATAGATAATATAAAATAAACATTAATACTCTGAACGATGTCAAGCGATAGTGTATCATTTTAGATTTAGGGAGAAAAATGCGTGGGAAATATTTTTAAAAGAGTGTGCTAGTTGGTGTTGAGTTGTAGTGGCGCACAAGGTGGTGGCGGCGGGTGGTGTGGCGCAGGCTGCGGCGGCGGCGGCGTTGGAGACGGCGGTGGCGGCGTCGACGACGGCAACGGTGGAGGCGACGACGACGGCGACGACGACGGCAACGGCGGAGGCGACGACGACGGCAACGGCGGAGGCGACGACGACGGCAACGGCGGAGGCGACGACGGCAACGGCGGAAGCGACGACGGCAACGGCGGAGGCGACGACGGCAACGGCGGAGGCGACGACGGCAACGGCGGAGGCGACGACGGCAACGGCGGAGGCGACGACGGCAACGGCGGAGGCGACGACGGCAACGGCGGAGGCGACGACGGCAACGGCGAAGGCGACGACGGCAACGGCGTCGACGGTGGCAGCAGTGGTGACGCCAGAAGCAGGGGCGGCGACCGCAGCAGTAATAACAAGAGCAGCTGTGGCGGACGCGACGACGGCGGCGGCACCGGCGGTGGCGACGACGGCGGCGGAGGCGACGGCGACGACGGCAACGGCGTCGACGGTGGCAGAAGTGGTGACGGCAGAAGCAGGGGCAGCGACCGCAGAAGCAGTAATAGCAGGAGCGGCAGCAGCAGCAGCAGCAGCAGCAGAAACGGCGGCGGCGGCGGCAGCAGAAGCGGCGGCGGCGGCAGCAGCAGAAGCGGCGACGGCGGCGGCGGCGGCAGCAGCAGCAGCTGCGGCGGAGGCGACGGCGGCGGCGGCGGAGGCGACAGCATCTGCCCGCCAAAGTATAGTAGTAGTGGTGTAGGAGGAGGCGCGCAGGGGTGTAGGGGCCTCCAGAGGGGCGCCAACATGATCATCAGCAGCCAACACTCTACAATACTCACTTATAAATATCAATAAAGCAGAGATAATAAGCGGAGGGATGGCGCTGAGTGCCTCACAGCACGTGCAACTGTTTGTAAACAAATCGCTCTTTCAGAAAACGTTTCCAGAGATATTTCTCCGAAAAGAAACACAAATTCCATTTCACATAACTGCATGTAATGTTGCGTCACAACACGCCAGATACACTGACACTTTAATAGTCTATTATCACCTAACATAATATTAACAATACATTATTTATGAGGAAGACATTACTTGTCTTACAAGACATCACTAATACACTAATAACAAACGTTGCAGGTCGAAATGTAAACATAGAATGAAAACGAATGAGCTCCTATAAATGTAAATTTAATAATAATTACCTAACTAATCGTCATATTTATTATTTAGCACAAATTGATTGATTTTTTTATTTAAGTAATATATCTTTGCAACTAAGAATATTATGAGCTACTTTGTTTCTAAACTTTATCAAGCCAATGTGGTTCTTAGTGTAATTACATATAAATATTTGCTATAAATTTCTTCTTTTTTCATAAATCAATTTCGTTCCTATATGCGTTCCTTCATTTCCAATGTTTCCTATAGATGAATGAATTACTAACAATATACAGTGTACATATTGAGCAGTCTATTATATAATACACTGTATATAGAGATATTTTACAGACACTCAGGGTTTACAGCTTCCCAAACAAATATTTTACGAAATTTGATACACAGGAATGAGGTTCTATTTTTTTTGAGTAATGACTGAGTAGATATACAAAGGTGTGGGAAGTCTTGGTGGGTGTAGATTCTTTTTTAAACAACATAAGGCATGTAGCCACATGTTTTGAATACCCTGATCTATATTTACTTGTTTGCTTAATACACCTATAATGCAGATTGATGTTCCTCTCACACACACACTACTAAAAACGTACTTCACATACAATATTTTCCCAGTCATAGGATGCTATATAATAATAATAATAATAATAATAATAATAATAATAATAATAATAATAATAATAATAATAATAATAATAATTATAATAATAATAATAATAATAATAATAATCTTTATAAATAGTATTTAATACAGTTGATATAGGGTTAGTTGACATTATTAGCATACTTTATAGAGGCTCCTGGTTATGCAAATAATGCCCCTGGTTATGCAAAGAATTTCTGGCAGCCTTACAGTTAACTTATCTGGATGGTTATTTAATTAAGTTGGTTTACAAGCATGTTAACGTTTTCAATCTGTGACATTAACACTAATAATTTGCTTTATGATTATGACATTTCTGATTTATATAACGTTTGTAGTAGGCATTATATGCTTAAATACAAATATTAATACTAATTATATTTCAGTATTACTGTACAGGACATACTCTATCACATAGGATTGTTTTTCTATCATACTCCATCACATAGAATGGATTAAAACAGAGTAATGCAAAGTGTCAATCTGAACTGGGTTCGATAATTACGGCAGCTCTTTAGGTCTCTTTCCAACAGGCCTGGATTACTATTACTTAAGAATTGTTATTTTGAGCTTCTCTTCCACACATACACACCAGCGAAGAGTCGGGGCCAGAAGCTGTGAATCGACCCCCTGCAGTCACATATAGGTGAGTACATAGAGGTTAGAGCGCGCGCTCACACACAAACACTGGTGTACAGTATTATGTAATTCTGCAAGTCCATCATTTAACCAAATAATACTGTATAATTGTCTTGTCTGAAGCCGGTCATATGATTATATAATAAATAATGGAGTTTGACAGAGTACATTGTGTAGGGCTTACCTTAGACGCAGCAGGTGGTGTGAACCAGCTGAAGCAGACACTCCTACAGCTGGTTTCTTAACCTCAGGTCTATAACCTATGTGGGGCCACCGACTGTTATTGACTAAATAATAATAATAGGAGCCTGAGAACAATGAATTCCCCCAATGGAAACATATAAGTCACTTTGTCTGACTTATTTTGGGTTATCCTGAGTGGTTCTCTACACATATGCTGCTATGTATGATAATCTACGTAACTGTATCTGTGTATACCTGAATAAACTTACTAATTCCGACAGAATTTTATGAAACCTAGACAAAGCGACAGTGACAATCCTTGATTATATTTGTCTTAAGATTTTGTTCGGATTTTTAACGCGGAGGGTTAGCCACCCAGGATAACACAAGAAAGTCAGTGCATCATCGAGGGGTGGTGGTGGAGCAGGATTGTTGGAGGGAGGGAGGGGACGGGAAAATAGGAGAGCGGAGTAAGGTACGTACTTACTAAGTATTTATAGCACATCGTGGACTGTGTCTTATATCCATTGGGGTCCTCCATCTTTTCTCCCAGGATGCGACCCATACCAGTCGACTAACATCCAGGTACCTACTTGCTTGCTAGGTGAAAAGAACAACGTTGTAAGGAAACACCCCCAATGTTTCCACCCTTTCCAGGAATCGAACCACGGACACTAATCGTGTGAAGGGAGAGCGTTGCCTATCAGGCCACGGACAACCTTAACCTGGAAAGTTAATAACTCAAGAATCGAGACACTTATGCAACATATGGGAATCTTTATTGAAGAAACGTTTCGCCACACAGTGGCTTAATCAGTCCAATACAAAGCAGAAAAGTGTAAGGATAGGAGGAGTTTGAGGTAATCAGTCCCTCAGCCTGGAATCGATGTGTTCAGACCATCACTCTTGTAGAAAGTACAGCATAATAATAATAATACTAATAATATAATATCTTTATTTACTACAAGTACATGTACTTGAATGGATCAGTGTCTGATCAACCAGGCTGTTACTGCCGGCCGCACGCAAACTGACGTACGAACCACAGCCTGGTTGATCAGGTACTGACTTTAGGTGCCTGTTCAGTGCCTTCTTGAAGACAGACAGGGGTCTATTGGTAATCCCCTTTATGTATGATGGGAGGCAGTTGAACAGTCTTGGGCCCCGGACACTTATTGAGTTGTCTCTCAATGTACTCGTGGCTGGCGCCCCTGCTTTTCATCGGCGGAATGTTGCATCTCCTGCCGAGTCTTTTGCTTTCATAGGGAGTGATTTTCGTGTGCAGGTTTGGTACCAATCCCTCCAGGACCTTCCAAGTGTATATTATCATGTATCTCTCTCTCGCCTGCGTTCCAGGGAATACAAATCAAGGACCTTAAACCGTTTCAAGTAATTTAGGTGCTTTATCGTACTTATGTGTGCTGTGAAAGTTCTTTGTACACTCTCCAGGTCTGCAATGTCGCCAGCCTTGAAGGGGCTGTTAGTGTACAACAGTATTCCAGCCTAGAGAGAACAAGTGATTTGAAGATTGTCATCATGGGCTTGGCGTCCCTAGTTTTGAAGGTTCTCATTATCCATCCTATCATTTTCCTAGCCGATGAGGTAGATACATTGTTGTGGTCTTTGAAGGCGAGATCCTCTGACATTATCACTCCCAAGTCCTTCACATTTCTTTTTCGCTCTATTGTATGGTTAGAATTTGTCGTATACCTTGATACATTTTTTATTTCCTCAAGTTTTCCATATCTGAGTAGTTGAAATTTCTCCTCGTTGAACTTCATATTGTTTAGAGTGGCCCATTTGAAGATTTGGTTGATGTCCGCTTGGAGTTTTGCAGTGTCTTCAATGGAGGTCACTGCCATGGCAATCCGAGTGTCATCCGCAAAGGAAGACACGGAGCTATGGCTTACATCTCTGTCTATGTCAGAAATGAGGATGAGGAATAGAATGGGAGCGAGTACTGTGCCTTGTGGAACAGAGCTTTTCACCGTGGCTGCCTGGACTTTACTCTGTTTACTATTACTCTTTGTGTTCTATTTGTCAGGAAGTTATAGATCCATCTACCAACTTTTCCTGTTATTCCTTTATCACGCATTTTGTGTGCTATTACGCCATGGTCATACTTGTCGAAAGCTTTTGCAAAGTCTGTGTATACTACATCTGTATTTTGTTTATCCTCAACAGCATCCAGGACCCGATCATAGTGGTCCAGGAGCTGGGACAGGCAGGAGCGACCTGCTCTAAACCCGTGTTGCCCTGGGTTGTGTAATTGATGGGTATCTAGGTGGTTGGCGATCTTGCCAATTGCTTTACTACCACCCTTGTGGAGTGGGGCTATGTCTGTTGTCTTTAGTGTATGTGGGATGACCCCTGTGTCCATGCTCCCTCTCCATAGAATGCTGAAGGCACGCGATAGGGGCTTCTTGCAATTCTTGATAAACACGGAGCTCCATGAGTCTGGGCCTGGGGCAGAGTGCATAGGCATGTCATTTATAGCCTTTTCAAAGTCTTGTGGAGTTAGAATAATATCCGAGATTCTTGAGATAACCAAATTTTGCGTTTCGTTCATAAAGAATTCATTTGGATTCTCGACCCTTAGTCTGGGCAGCGCTCGCTGAACACTGAGTCGTATTGGGACTTTAATATCTCACTCATTTCTTGGCTGCCATCTGTGTATGTCCCATCCTGCCTAAGCGAGGCCCAATACTGGATGTTGTGTTTCCCTTAGATTTGGCATAAGAGAAGAAGTATTTTTTTTTTTTCAATTTCCTTTATGGTTTTAGTTCTTCCTGAGATTCTTGTCTCCTGTAAGATTCCTTCAGTTTAAGTTCGATATTTGCAATTTTATTGACCAATGCCTCTCTACGTATTTTAGATATATTGACCCCTCTCAGCAGCTCTGTGACTCTTCGCCTTCCTCTGTATAGGGAGCGTCTCTCTCTTTCTAGTTTACATCTTCTCTTTCTTTTTCTTAATGGAATGTGTCTTGAGCAGATCTCAAGAACCACAGAGTTCACTTTTTCTAGGCAACTGTTCGGATCCGTGTTGTTTAGGATATCTTCCCAGCTTGTTTCATTTAGGACATGGTTGACTTGATCCCATTGTATGTTTTTGTTATTAAAATTGAATTTTGTGAAGAGACCTTCCTGACTGATCACATTTTGCTGGTCAGGAGCCCTGTGCATACATGTCTGTACCTCTATTATGTTGTGATCTGAGTGTATTGTCTTTGATACGGTTATATTCCGTATCAGATCGTCGTTTTTAGTGAAGATGAGGTCCAGCGTATTTTCTAGACTTGTAGGCTCTAATATTTGCTGGTTTAAGGTGAATTTGGCGCAGAGATTTAATAGTTCGTGTGTGTGTGAGTTTTCATCTGCGCTGCCTTCTGGGGGTGATCTCTGCTAAATCATTATTTGCTATACTCCTCCATTTTAGGTGTCTCAAGTTGAAATCTCCTAGTAGTAAGATGTTTGGGGCAGGAGTTGGGAGATTTTCTAGACATTGGTCAATTTTCAAAAGCTGCTCCTGGAATTGCTGGGAAGTTGCGTCTGGAGGCTTGTATACCACCACAATGACAAGGTTTTGGTTTTCGGTCTTTACCGCCAAAACTTCAACTACATCATTTGAGGTGTTTAGTAGTTCTGAGCAAATGAGCGACTCTGTGATGTACAGACCAAACCCCCCCTCCCCTTGTTGCCTGTTTAGTCTGTCGCATCTGAATAGGTTATAACCTGGGATCCATATTTCGTTGTCGTAATGATCCTTTATGTAGGTCTCTGTGAATGCCGCAAACATTGCATTTGGCTCCGTGAGCAGTCCCTTGATGTAAGGAATTTTGTTGTTTTTTGACGGCTTTAGACCCTGTATGTTTGCAAAGACAAATGTCGTTATATTGGTGGAATTTAGGGGGGGTTTATTTGCTAGCTCTAATATCTGTTGTTCTGGAGTGGAGGCCAGTGTCCGTGCCTCTGCTCCAGAAGTGTTTTCAGTTGGTGTAGGATTATTGTCATTTCTTGCCAGTCTTTTTTTCCTCCTGGCCCTAAAAAAACTCCGTTCCTAGAGGGGTTGTGGCTCCCCTCTTTTGTTTCCCATAGTCTGGCTGGTCTGTGTCTTCTTGTCCCCTTTAGATGATGTGCCTGGCAGTATGCATTGTAGCACTTTCTTTCATGGATTGATGAGTGACACATTTCTGGGTGAAATAAGTTACAGGAGAGGAAGTTGCACTCTCCTGTTGCCATGTGGGTGCGGCATTTTTTGGGGTGGTCAAAGGTGAATGTCCCACCTGTTTTACCAGATATACCGTGCCTGCAGATACCCAAGGCATAGTATTTGCATAGATTGGATTTCCGTTTGCTAGGATTCATTGTAGCTGTGTTCGCTGCTGGTGCATTTTTTTCTGTTTCCTCCCTATCTATGCCCCCTGTATGAACATCAGTGCTTCTACCAGGTTTTGCTGGTAATGTGTCGACACTGTTCCCTGAGGCATCAATCATCATTCCCTTTTGTACCATCTCCAGCAGTATCGCTATTTTGTACCTCTGTGGATTGAATAGCGTTGTCTTTATTTGTTTCATCACCAGGGCCAGTGTCTCCTTTTGGTTCAATGTCCTCCAGGACATGACTAGCGCTCTCAGGAGCACTGTCCTCCAGGACAACACTAGCACCCTCAGGAGTACTGTCCTCCAGGACAACACTAGCACCCTCAGGAGCACTGTCCTCCAGGACAACACTAGCACCCTCAGGAGCAGTCCTCCAGGACAACACTAGCACCCTCAGGAGCACTGTCCTCCAAGACAACACTAGTACCCTCAGGAGCGCTGTCGTTCAAGACAGCCCCGTCCAAACCACCCATCTTATTTTCCCAGCTGTCATACCATGTTGACAAGTCTTTCAAGAAGGATCTTTTATTGATGTTCTCGTCTTTTAATAATATAGATGTAATTTTCTCATACAGGTGTATCTCGTTTGGGCTGACCCAAAAACATCCCTCTGAGTTTATGTCAAGTGTGGTCACTGGTTGAAAATCCCTGCATATACCATGGGACCATTGACCACAGAGATTGCAAGCAATCCAGGCCTGTTTTCGTCCCTTACCCTTTCTACAGACTACACAGATCTTCATGGTGGTTGTCATCTTACAACACTTTAACAACTCTCCTAGCTAGCTAGTCTATAATTTCTCGAAGTATTTAGTTGTTTTTAACAGTTCTTCCGATTTGGCTTATTTCCAACGTTTACTTTGTTTACTTATTTCTTGGACGAATCCGGGCGAATCCGGTTTGGTTCACTGTATTTTTTTTCTAATAACACCTTAAAAGTAGATCTGTCTATTCGTATTGTATCTATTTGTTGTAGTTGCTGTTTGGGTGTTTAATGAGGGTGTGTAAAACCCCGTCAGCTTATGAATCTGGTCAGAGGATACCTTGTTTTCAACGAATCCGTTTGAATCCGGTCGCTGGTTCACGTGTTTCTTGGACGAACCCGGGCGAATCCGGATTAGTGGATCACTTATTTTGGATATATCCAGTCGGCGATTTTGGACTAGTACATGAAAAGGACTACTGGAAGAATAATTAACAGTAATATGTGTTCAGTTTGATATAAAAAGTATAACTTGCGTGTTGGAGCAGCCGTGGCTTCTGAAGATGAAGATTACTGGAGGAATATTTGATTTTCGTTGTGTATATTGCGACTGCTGCTAACTACAGGTTTGGTGTATTACCACAAACTGTATACGTCACTCCATCACAATAAGTACCGATTTGTTACTAGTTAATAGCTATGGCAACACTGTAAGGTATACATGGTATACAGACCATAGCTGACATCAATGCCATACTACTATATACAAAGCCCCTTGTTATGCAGAACATTTCAGGCAAATTAGGTCAGTTTTGTCCCAGGATGCGACCCACACCAGTCGACTAACACCCAGGTACCCATTTTACTGATTGGTGAACATAGACAACCGGTGTAAAGAAACACGCCCAATGTTTCTACCCGACTACAGTATATAAGCCACTTCTACAGCCCTGTGCTGTACTTTCTACAAGAGTGATGGACTGAACACATCGATTCCAGGCTGATTACCTCAAACTCCTCCTCTCCTTACACCTTTCTGCTTTGTATTGGACTGATGAAGTCACTGTGTGGCAAAACGTTTCTTCAATAAAGATTCCCATATGTTGCATAAGTGTCTCAATCTTCAACTTGTCGGTTTTCAAAACCATTTATCACAACCCAAGAATGACTGTGGCTGATTCAAATTCTTTATTTCATGTAATACAAGGTGGGGGGTACTTATAGTTATACATTAAAGTTGATATTACAAGATGGCCAATAATATGCCTAGGTATGCCTAGGCTTTTCAGGCTTTTCTGAATGACTTTGTTTGAACCTCTTCCCCGGTGTGTGAAGAACAATAGTCTGCTAATACCCAGTTACCTACAAGGTGCCTACAAGGTACCTACAAGGTACCTACAAGGTACCGCTGTCAGCTTGGACAACACTTGTAAGGAAACATGTCTAGCTCTCCCTTCGTCTCGAGTTCGAACCCTACCGCTTACGCCACGCCATTAATATTATCATGGGGAGCGCTAAACCCGTAAGGATTATACAGTGCCTGTGGGGAAGGGGAGGTAGTCAGGCTCAATTCACGGAACCTGATCACTGATCCAATTCCCTATCGTTATGCATTTCTTTATTCAGGCTAGATTTACATTTTTTTCTACAAATTGGATGGATAATGAGAACCTTCAAAACCAGGGATACCAAGCCCATGTTGACACTTTTCAGGTCGCTTGTTCTATCTAGGCTGGAATATTACTGCACACTAACTGCACCTTTCAAGGCAGGTGAAATTGCTGACCTAGAAAATGTGCAGAGAACCTTCATGGCACGCATAACTGCAATAAACCACCTCAATTACTGGGAACGCTTGAAGTTCCTAAACCTGTACTCCCTGGAACGCAGGCGGGAGAGATACATTATTATATACACGTGGAAAATTCTCGAGGGATTAATACCAAACTTGCACACGAGAGTCACTCCCTACGAAAGTAAAAGACTCGGCAGGCGATGTAACATCCCCCCAATGAAGAGCAGGGGTGCCACTAGCACGTTGAGAGACAACACAATAAGTGTCAGGGCCCAAGACTGTACAAGTGCCTCCCATCATACATCAGAGGGATTACCAACAAACCCCTGGCTGTCTTCAAGCAGGCACTGGACAGGCACCTAAAGGCGGTACCTGACCAGCCATGCTGTGGTTCGTACGTTGGACTGCGTGCGACCAGCAGTAACAGCCTGGTTGATCAGGCTCTGATCCAACATGAGGCCTGGTCACAGACCGGGCCGCGGGGGCGTTGACCCCTGGAACTCTCTCCAGGTAAATTTCTACAATGGCTGCAGTAAAGCTCTCGTTTCACACACGAAGGGCCCTGGTTCGATTCCCGGCGGGGTAGAAACATTTCGACGTGTTTCCTTACACCTATTGTCCTGTTCACCTAGCAGCAAGTAGGTACTTGGGTGTTAGTTAACTGGTGTGGGTCGCATCCTGCGGGACAAGATTAAGGACCCCAATGGAAATAAGACAGACAGTCCTCGATGACGCACTGCCTTTCTTGGGTTATCCTGGGTGGCTAACCCTTCGGGGTTAAAAATCCGAACGAAATCTTATCTTATCTTAAAGATAACCAAAGATAACCAACCTACAAAATACTTTCAACATGTCCCAATGTAATATCCCCAGATTGTAATTTGAGAAAACTTACTGTCTGCTATAAATAAAAAAACAAATGTTCAACTATAACAACTATGATCAATTTCTCTAGTATTAAGTAGTCTGAAAGCCATTAGATTTAGTCTTCCCACAATGCCATGGTATGACAGTGGTTCTCTTTGCACTGCAATTCATTATTGTAATTACAAAATCTCGATGTAAACTTGCAATGAAATAAAAAATTTGGATTTGAATTTAAAGATTTATTTCTATATAATACATCGATTGTAATCAGATATCTTAGGTTCTCTACACATATGCTGCTATGTATGATAATCTATGTAACTGTATTTGTGTATACCTGAATAAACTTAATAGTTCATTACCACTAGCTATCAAAACTCTGTGGCCCTGTCCCTGGACCCATTATGTGCTTACCTGGAGTTTACCTGGAGTTCCGGGGGGTCAACGCCCCCGCGGCCCGGTCTGTGACCAGGCCTCATGGTGGATCAGAGCCTGATCAACCAGGCTGTTACTGTTGGCCGCACGCAGTCCGACGTACGAACCATAGCCTAGCTGGTCAGGTACTACTGACTTTAGGTGCCTGTCTAGTGCTTCTGTAATATTTTGACTACCGCCCACGGGATGAGTATGCCTGTAAATAAATCATTGACACGTGTGTGTGTGTGTGTGTGTATGTATATATGTGTGTATGTGTATGTGTGTATGTATATACATGTATGTGTGTGTATGTGTGTGTGTATATGTATGTGTATATGTATATGTGTGTGTGTGTGACCCAACAATTAAAATTTGCACCAATAACTCATTACAGTTGTGGCTGGGTGTAGACTAATAGATTGCTCATTGCTTTATAATTTGTTCATAAGTGCAACCATGTACAGACGTAAGTAAATTTACTTACATGATTCATTACCTTGTAACTAGTGAATTCATTACCATTGTACCTTGTTCAGCTATCAAAACTTTGGGGCCCAGTCTCTGGACCCTATATATACCTCTGTAATCTGCAAATACCTTTGTAACTTGTCATGATTGTGACCATCTGAGTTCATTACCTTTGTAACTTGCTCAGCTATCAAACTTTGAGGTCCAGTCCCTGGACCCATTATGTACCTCTGTAATCTTTTGACTACCGCCCACAGGATGGGTATGGGGTGCATAATAAAGATATCAAACTAAAACTAACTGAGTATGGGGTGCATAATAATAATAATAATAATAATAATAATAATAATAATAATAATAATAATAATAATAATAATAATAATAATAATCTTTATTTATATACATGTACAAGGCATACAGACCTAGCTGACGTCATTTACATACTACCATATAGAGAGCCACTTGTTATGCAGAGCATTTCGGGCAAATTAGATTAATTTGTCCCAGAATGCGACCCACAGCAGTCGACTAACACCCGGGGAAATGGAGAGATGGTAGTTTGGAATGGAGTAATATCCGATGGCGCGGAGAAGTGCCGCTGTTGCCTTACTTGACATACATCATGTAGCTGGTTCATGCGGAGGTCGGTTCCAGTTTTTTCGTTCCATCTGGAGGAGTGTTCACCAGTGCTGAAGAAAGTTTGGAGGGCTTCTGTGCAGGGGTTTGAATGGGCTTGCCTGAGCATATTGACCCCAATGTGGATATTTCTTTCAGTAACACGATCCCTGGACTCTGATGCTTGGAATATCAAGTTATTTCCGCATATTTAAATTTTTGGAAGTACGAGGGCATCCTAGAAGATAAGATAAGCTGGTTTATTGTGACATGATACAAAGACGTACAATGGGTTATAAGAATGGGGTGTACATGCCAAAAGCCCCAAATATTCAGAACATTGTGGGCACTTAATTAACTTACAACTAAATGGTAAAAAAAAAAAAAAAAAAATATTAACATATCGGCCGATTCCCACTAAGGCAGGGTGGCCCGAAAAAGAAAAACTTTCATTATCATTCACTCCATCACTGTCTTGCCAGAGGGGTGCTTTACACTACAGTTATAAAACTGCAACATTAACACCCCTCCTTCAGAGTGCAGACACTGTACTTCCCATCTCCAGGACTCAAGTCCGGCCTGCCGGTTTCCCTGAATCCCTTCATAAATGTTACTTTGCTCACACTCCAACAGCACGTCAAGTATTAAAAACCATTTGTCTCCATTCACTCCTATCAAATACACTCACACATGCTTGCTGGAAGTCCAAGCCCCGCGCACACAAAACAATATAAGTATAGTTGAGTATTGAAGCTATGAAATTTGAACATAATTTGAACATAACATTTTTGAAACATAATAGTTTTACAATTTTGAAGCATTACAGTTTTATAATATGTCAACATAATAATTTATTATTTGTAGTAATGCAATTTATTAAATCAGATCAAACAAATCAAATCAATTATTTGTGTTGCATTAACAGTTTATATGGTCATTAGATGAGTTACAAGGAACACAAGGCTACATGAGGATGGATTTCTTTATTTGGTAATATTGTAGGAACAAAGTTAGATTATGTTGTATTAATTATAACAGGTTTATACATTTATGAGATATAAGTTTTAACACTTGCACTAGATTGTTTGAGAAATTATTTTTCTTTGAGCAATTATGTAAGGGGTTTTGAGACTAAGGGAGTAACACAGTGAATAATGTTAGTATTTTGAGGCAGTGGAAAGTGATTTATTAACTTTGTAGGTAATGTTAAGTATTGTGTATTTAGTTTTGGGTGAGTAGGTTTTTTTTTTAGCAGAGTTTTGAATTGATGTACAGACAGGGTTTCTTTGGTAACTATAGGTAATGAATTCCAAATTTTTGGGCCTTTAATGTGCATTGCGTTTTTGCATAGTGTGAGGTGGACGAGGGGAACATGGAAGAGTGATCTGTGTCTTGTGTTATGTTCATGTGTCCTGTTAAGGTTGGTTAGGAGGATTTTGAGTGGTGGGTTAATATTTGAGTTTAGTGTTTTATGTATGTAATAGGCACAGTAAAAAGTATGGATGTCTTGTATGGTGAGTAAGTTTAGACTTTTGAATATTGGTGGAGTATGTTGTCTAGAGTGGGAATTTGTTATCATTCTGACTGCAGCCTTTTGTTGTGTTATTAATGGTCTGAGGTGATTTATTGTTGTTGAGCCCCATGCACAGATTCCATAGGTGAGATAGGGGTAAATGAGTGAGTGATATAGAGTAAGGAGAGCTGGTTGTGGATCATAATACCTTATCTTGGATAGTATTCCTACGGTCTTGGAGACTTTCTTGGATATTTGTTGTATATGTGTCTAAAATTTGAGGCCACTGTCAAGGTGGATTCCTAAGAATTTTCCCTCTGTGAGTTTTGTGACAAGTGATCCGTTTATCATTATTATTTAGTGGAACATTTGTAGCTCTGTTCCCAAACTGAATGAAATAGGTTTTGTCAACATTGAGAGTAAGCTTGTTAGTCATCATCCAGGTAGATATTTTCTGTAATTCAGCATTTACAGTGTTGGCTAGTATGACTGGGCATGGGTGAGAGAAGACGTATGTAGTGTCATCTGCAAATAGTATGGGTTTGAGTAGTTGAGATGCATTTGGTAGGTCGTTTATGTAAATGAGAAATGAGAATGATCCTCATTGCTTCGTTAGTTTAGTTTGATATCTTTATTATGCACCTCATACCCATCCTGTGGGCGGTAGTCAAAAGATTACAGAGGTACATAATGGGTCCAGGGACTGGGCCTCAAAGTTTTGATAGCTGAGCAAGTTACAAAGGTAATGAACTAACAAGCTACAAAGGTAATGAACTCACAAGTTACAAAGGTAATGAAACATGTAAGTAAATTTACTTACTTATGTTTATACATGGTTACAATCATGAACAAATTATAACGCAATGAACAATTCACTAGTCTACACCCAGTCACAACTGTAATGAGTTCTTGGTGCAAATTTTATTGTTGGGTCACACACACACACACACATACAAACACACTTACATATACACATACACACACACATACACATACACACACATATATACATACACACACACACGAACACACAACAGGCCCAGCCTTCAATCGACATGTGCATAGGACAAAATGGCAATCAACACGCACACACACACACACACACACACACACACACACACACACACACACACACACACCCACACACACGTGGCAATGCTTTATTTACAGGGAGCAAAGTCAGGGTATTTTTCCAGAATGGTCTGTAATATACCACTGTGGATAAAATACTTTGACATATCTTGAACATTTCTGAATGAGTTGTCTCTGAATTCATTAATTTTATCGCACTCCAGTACATAATGATGCAGGGTGTGACAATAGTCCATCTGGCAAAGTTTACATTTCGTTTAGTCTACATCTGGTGGTGGTGATTTAACCTGCCAAAGATACTTGTAACCCAGCCGGAGGCGGGCGGTAGTGACATCCAAGAGTCTGCTTATTTTGTTGGATGCACCATAGACATGTGGCTCCTCCTGCATGATAGAATGATGATAGATGGACTGACTGGTGTCAATCTCCCTGAGTCTTAAGTCAATAAAATTCAGTTGAAGTTCTTTTCGTATTATTGTTCTCAAACTGCTAACTGACAAGCCAAGATTGTAATCTATCCCCTCTTTGAAAGCATAAAACTTAGCCAATTTATCAGTTCTATCATTGCTTCGTTCTGCAGTTTTTCCAGCCCTCCAAGCTTCCAGTCAGACACAAGAGCAAGTAGTGGCGCAGCATAATCAACCAATGATCTAATATAAGCAAGATACATCATTTTCACAATTTTAACATTAGCACCATACCTGGGGTGAAACCCTGCCACAACTCTAAGTGCTCTCAGCATTTCTTTGTATTGGCGATAAAGTCTCGTTACAACAGGTCGAAGGAGTGGTACCTCAAATCCTAGATACCTGTATCTGGTTACATATTCATGAAGAGACCCATCAAGCAACTGGATCTGGCGAACTGTGCCTCTCTGTCGAGGAGGACGCCTGTTGAGTATCTTCGTTTTATCAGTAGAGATTATCAACCCCAGGTCCTGACACGAGGCTAGTACATGGTTAAGAATGTTTTGGGTGTTGGAGAATCCGGTCGTGTGAATCATTATATCATCAACAAAACTAATCATATAATGATGGGGCTGGCTAGGCATAGCATTAAGTAAAGCATTAATTAGAATATTGAATAGAGTGGGACTGAGCACACCTCCCTATGGGGTTCCTAATTCAAAGTCTTTAGCTACACTTCTATATCCCTGGAACAACACAGAAGACTTTCTATTGGACAGGTAGTCTTTAATCCAACAGAGAAGCCAACCTCTAGCATCCATTCTGGCAAGTTCACTAATGATTACATGTCGGTTGGCTACATCAAAAGCAGATTTAAGGTCAAGGAAGGTAGTGTATGAGCTGTCAGTGTGCAGAGTGAGAAAGGTGGCTATGCAGTGATGCACACTCCTTCCATGCATGTTTGTTTCTGTGCATGAGACGATTAAGAATCATCCTCTCGAATGTTTTACACAAGCAGCTGGTAAGAGATATTGGGCGAAATGAATTTTGTTGACTGGGCATTGGAATGGGAATGATGAGGCTCTTGGTCCAAGATTTAGGGAACTCCCCAGTTACATAGCTCATGTTATATAATTCAAGTAAAGGATTACCTAGTACTCGACACAGCAGTCTGAGTATGTTATAAGTAATTATATCCTGGATGCTATAAAGGATAAACAAAATGCAGATGTAGTATACACAGACTTTGCAAAAGCCTTCGACAAGTGTGACCATGGTGTAATAGCACACAAAATGCGTGATAATGGAATAACAGGAAAAGTTGGTAGATGGATCTATAACTTCCTAACAAATAGAACACAAAGAGTAATAGTAAACATAGTAAAGTCTGAGGCAGCTACGGGGAAAAGCTCTGTTCCACAAGGCACAGTACTCGCTCCCATCCTATTCCTCATTCTCATATCTGACATAGACAGAGATGTAAGAAATACCTCCGAGTCTTCCTTTGCGGATGACACCCGGATTGTTATGGCAGTGACCTCCATAGAAGACACCACAAGACTCCAAGCGGACATCAACCAAATCTTCAAATGGCAACTCAAAACAATATGAAGTTCAATGAAGAGAAATTTCAAATACTCAGATAAGGAAAACTTGAGGAAATTAAAACTGTATCAGGGTATACAACAACTTCTAACTATACAATAGAGCGAGAAAGTAATGTGAAAGACCTGGGAGTGATAATAGATAATATCAGAGGATCTCACCTTCAAATACCACAACAATGTATCTATCACATCTGCTAGGAAAATGATAGGATGGATAATGAAAACCTTCAAAACTAGGGACCCCATGCCCACGATGATTCTCTTCAGATCGTTTGTTCTCTCTAGTCTGGAATACTGCTGTACAATAACTGCCCCCTTCAAGGCAGGCGAAATTGCTGATCTGGAGAATGTACAAAGAACTTTCAAGGCACACATAAGTACGATAAAGCACCTAAATTACTGGAAATGGTTGAAGTCCCTTGATTTGTATTCCTTGGAATGCAGGCGAGAGAGAAACATGATAATATACACTTGGAAAACCCTAGAGGAATTAGTACCAAACTTGCACATGAAAATCACTCCTATGAGAGCAAAAGTCTCGGCAGGAGATGCAACATTTCCCCAATGAAAAGCAGAGGTGCCACGAGTACACTGAGAAACAACTGAGGGACAACTTATGTATGCCTCCCAGCATTCATAAGGGGGATTATCAATAGACCCCTGGTTGTCTTCAAGAAGGCACTGGACAGGCACCTAAAGTCAGTACCTGACCAGCCGGGCTTTGGTTCGTACGTCAGTTTGCGTGCGGCCAGCAGTAACAGCCTGGTTGATCAAACCCTGATCCACCTCGATGCCTGGTCTCAGACCGGGCCGCGGTGGCGTTGACCCCCAAAACCCTCTCCAGGTATCCTACTATATAGAAAGCACCTTGTTATGCAGAACATTTCGGGCAAATTAGGTCAATTTTGTCCCAGGATGCGACCCACACCAGTTGACTAGCACCCAGGTACCTATTTTACTGATGGGTGAACATGGACAGCAGGTGTCTTATGGAAAGACGTCCTAATGTTTCCATCCGTACCAGGGATCGACCCCCCGACCTCAGTGTGTATTCCTGGAGTATACTTGGAGAGGGTTTCGGGGTCCACGCCCCCGTGGCCCGGTCTGAGACCAGGCCTCGTGGTGGATCAGGGTCTGATCAACCAGGCTTTTACTGCTGGCCACACGCAAACTGATGTATGAACCAAAGCCCGGTTGGTCAGGTACTGACTTTAGGTGCCTGTCCAGTGCCTCCTTGAAGACAGACAGGGGTCTATTGGTAATCCCCCTTAAGTATGCTGGGAAGCAATTGAACAGTCTTGGGCCCCAGACACTTATTGTGTTGTCCTTCAGTGTATTCGTGGCGCCCATGCTTTTTATCGGGGGAATGTTGTACCTCCTGCCGAGTCTTTTGGTTTCATAGGGAGTGATTTTCGTGTGCAAGTTTGGTACTAATCCCTCTAGGATATTCCAAGTGTATATTATCATGTATCTCTCTCGCCTGCGTTCCATGGAATACAAATCAAGGGCCTTCAACCGTTCCCAGTAATTTAGGTGTCTTATAGTACTTATGTGTGCCGTGAAAGTTCTGTGTACACTCTCCAGGTCAGCAATTTCGCCTGCCTTGAAGGAGGAAGTTAGTGTACAGCAGTATTCCAGCCTAGTGCGCTACTAGTCGAGCTAAAAATAGGTTATAGACCGCAGTTATGGGATAGATTGTTACTTATACTATAGGCCAATATCAAACTTACCGTTGCTATCCAAAATCTTCGAGAAACTTGTGCACAAGAGATTATACTCGTTTATAACGACACAAAGCATACTCAACCCCTGCCAATTTGGCTTCAGAAAAAATAAAAGCACTAAAAACGCAATCGTAAAAATGATAGATCTGCTTTACACAGCACTGGAAAATAAGGAATATTCATTAGGACTTTTTATTGACCTAAGGAAAGCTTTCGACACAGTAAACCACGGCATCCTACTCCACAAACTTGACCACTATGGTATAAGAGGTCATGCACTTGCATATTTCAAATCCTACCTTACTAATAGGTATCAGTATGTCACCATTAAAGACACAGCCTCCTCGACACGACCACTTGATACTGGAGTACCACAGGGAAGTGTCCTTGGTCCCCTGCTCTTCCTCTTATACATCAATGATCTTCCCAATGTATCACAACACCTGAAACCAATACTCTTTGCTGACAACACGACTTATGTCATCTCCCACCCAAATCTTGCCCCGCTTAATACCATTGTTAACGACGAATTACTAAAAATATCTACATGGATGACAGCTAATAAACTTACACTCAACACTGAAGACCTTCTATATTATGTTTGGTAACAGAGCAGGTGATGCACAATTAAACATTAAGATCAACACTACTTCTATTGCTAAACATAATGAGGGCAAATTCCTGGGCCTTCACCTTGACAGCAGCCTGAAATTCAGCACCCATATCCAACACATAACAAAGAAAGTGTCCAAAACTGTGGGGATCCTCTCTAAGATACGTTACTATGTACCACAATCAGCCCTACTCACACTATACTATTCACTCATTTATCCCTACCTCACATATGCCATTTGTGCTTGGGGATCAACAGCAATTACCCACCTAAAGCCAATAATAACCCAACAAAAACCCGCAGTAAGAATTATCACGCAATCCAAAGCTAGACAACACCCCCCTCCCCCCACTCTTCAAAGAACTAAACTTACTCACTGTTCAGAACATCCACACTTACTACTCTGCAATCTACATCTACAGAACCATAAATTCCAACATTAACCCTGAGCTAAAACACTTTCTTGATAGTTGTGACAGGACCCATAGACATAATACCAAACACAAACATAGCTTTGACATTCCCCGTGTCCGGCTAAATCTATACAAAAATTCAATGTACATAAAAGGGCCTAAAATCTGGAACTCCCTGCCTGAAAACTCTAGAACTGCAGACACAACCTCCATTTTCAAAAGCACCGTTAAAAAACATCTTATCTCACTTACACACCCCACCGGTAGCTAACCACATGAAAACTACTTTATCTTGCACATATCCACAGCAAAATACACTTATTGATATCTGTGATTCCCCCTTAATTTGCACGTGACTGTAACCAAAATTCTAATACAACTATTGCTTCATAATTCTTAAGCTAGTCATAAGTTTGCCTAAGACACTCCAATATAGAAACTGTATCATGCCAACACGTCACCATTTCCATTAATATATAAACTAAATGTTAAATTCTTAATTTTTTTGAACTACCTCAATTTTGTAAATCTAGTTAATCACTACAATTACCTAACCTTAATACCAGTATGATTATTGTGTCACTATAGAGTAAGATCTAGTATAAGACTGCCTGAAATGCCTAGGCATACTATTGGCCTTCTTGTAATAATTATTTCATAAAATGTACAAATACCATAAAATATGTAAACCCCATTTTGTAATATTATCAGAAATATAGTTGAATTTGAATTTGATTTAA
>WNWK01027911.1:0-25869 GCA_009830355.1 Cherax destructor | reverse complement strand
TTGTTTTTAAAAAAAAAAATTGGGGTTTCATAAAACTATTCCAGAAAGGGGTACAAACTGCATTTTATACTAGTTCAGTGGGGCCGGAGTCTCTGAGGAATTTTTTCAGTTCGTGTTCAGTAGAAATAGTATATTTTTTCCTGTTGGTTCGTTTTAACAGCAATTTTTCCATCTCCCCAAAGCACTGGTAATTTTTTGCCATGTCAAACTTTCTTAGTCTTTAGGGAGTTTTTGCCAGTTTGGTCAGGCATTCGTTCATAACCTTACTTTTAAAGTAATAGACGTGTTTAGAAGATTATTTCTTTGAGAGCTACAGTTGAATTTTAGTATTACTGATTTCTTTCCAGTTTGGTAACCTATCACTTTACACTCCTTTATATCATCACTTGGTATGTTAAGATGAAGATGGTCTTGGATAAGTTGCAAGGTGGTTTGTTTACATAATTTCCTGAGTTATAGTTGCTGGAAGATGTTTGCTGTTCACTACAACTGAGTCAGATAATTGTTGTTGGTCGAAGTGGTCTTGGAAATTGTTCATAACATCTGTAAGTTGTAAGTCCACTCTTTCTCTTTCATTCTTGATGTTGGTGGTCAGATGAGTAACTTGTTCTTTTAGGAGGCTGATGGAGTCCTCTGACTGGGTGTGGGTGTTGGTTAGTTGGTCCAGTGCTGTTTGATTATTTTCTAGAGTTGTAATCCTGTCCATACACTGTGTGTTGGTGGCTCGCAAGTCCTTAATTTCCCGGGTTAACATATCATTGGACTTTTTAAGGTCATCCATTTCCCGAGTTAACATGATATTTTGGCTTTGCTTCCTGATGAGTTCGGCTATTTCTGGGTATTTAATGTTCAAACCCTCAAATTCAGAGAAGGAATTATCTTTTATGCTTGTGGCGGTGGCCAAATTTGTTGTTGTTGACAGACGAGTGTTGTGGTGGTGGCACTGGGTGGGGGTGAGGGTTGTGTCCTGGCTGGCAGTGGGAGAAGTTTTCGTGTAGTATTGCTTCTCTCACCTGTGTTGCTGGGAGTCCTTGGTTGATTACTGGACCTTCTCTGCTGCCCTGTCCCCTGGCCATTGACAGTTGTGTCAGATGAATTGTAGATACTGGGTAGTGTGCAGATGTTGGAATTTTCCTTTTGCCTGGCAGCGGGGCAGATGGCGGTAACACAAGTCTTAAGTTGGTTATCTAGCGTATTTTGGGTGATTTCTGCAGTTGAGTTATATCATTCTGGGTGTCCACGTATCTTAGTGTTATGTGGGTCCTTGCTAGGCCATCACAGCGTTGCTAGGAACCTCTGGTGGAAGTAAAATACAGGAGCAACAAACTTGCTGCCGCCACACGCCGCCCAATTTTCCCTCACTAGTGGATACCATTAGAATGGTGATTGGAGGTGTTCACCTTTTGCAGTACCTCATGGGACTTTGTGTTTCGGGGAGTGTGAATAAACTCCCATTTCAGATTTGGGGACACTGATATCTTCAGGCCGTATTTCCTCTCTAGGTGAATTTGAGCAACATACCGGGTGTCGTGGTGTCCTTTGGTTACCAACCTGAATTTGTTGCATGCAGATGGCTTGGCTTGTCCGATCTGAGGCAAGGAAACATTGTGTTTTCTCTGGGTCTTCGGAGCTTCTGCTGCCTGCCAACCTTCTCCATCCAGTATATCTGAGTTGGAATAAGCGTTTCGTGACCCATCCCAATCTCACTTGGCTGGTTGGTTCGCTTGCTTCGGTGGGTTAAGAATCCAGTGAGTCCGGTGAGTGGTCTCGCAGATTCTATTTTCAAATCCAGGTCCTTGGTTGAGTCCCTGAAACACCGTGACCTTTTCCTTCCAGAAGAAGCCATGTGCCTACGTGTATCTGTCTCGTCACTATGTGTCGAACGATGCCAATTCATACTGAACATCTCACAGAGAGTAAATGAGTATCTATAGGGAGCATGGTTATGTAGAGTGTTAGGTGGAAAATGTAGAAGCGGTTGGATATGAGACGGATGGGATGGGCAAGTAGGCTGGTTGCTAAGTAGGATAACGATGAAGTTTCCAGGCAAGGGGTTCAGATATGTTGTAAAAGCCGTTGTTCTGGTTGAAACTGTTGGATACAGATAAGTGATGATTCCAATATTCTGCGACATTGAGTGTCTTCTTCCCTGGCGATGAGTCATCCGTCTCAGTAGTTAATTGAATAGTTGTAGACGTTTCGGTATAGATCACAGACATTCCTCAACTCGTCCATTATGCCTGCGAATTGGTGTTCTGAATTACGTGTATAGAGGTCTCTGGAGGTCTCATCAAGTATAATTGGTTGCAATCGTTGCAAGGGATTATGTATACCCATGAATTTTTGGGGAGAACTGCATGCATATTTCAAGAGGAGATGGACTCCAATGGAATTCCTGGCTTGTGAGTTTTTGGCAGGCTGTACATTCTAGTGGGTCTGGGGCTGCAGGCAATGGTGTGCAAGAGTTTCTTCTCTTGTTCTGAGTCCCTTAGTATGAGGCGAGTCTTGCAAAGAAAAGTTTTAGTTTGGCTGCTCACTTGGTTCGTTGTGAGAGGCTTGAATATATTTGGGTCATTAAGTAGATTGAGCGTTTTGTTTCTGTAGTCGTCAGTGTTCAAGATTACTACATCGCCTCCTTTATCAGTGGTGGTGACCCTGATGTTCGTGTCTTCTGCTAAAGTTTTGAGTGCAGTGATGTAATGTCGTGTAGGACTGTGGAGCTGTGTTGAGATGGGCGCTGAAATGAAGCCATGAAGATAGCCTTTTTAAAAATCGGAGTCATTGTGTCTGTTCGTGTTTCCGTTTCGTGATTCTTATAGTATATTTGAAGCCTTATGCTAAGGGTCTCAGAACAAGGAACGAAACTTCTGCACATCATTCCTAGCAACCCCAGACCCGCCAGAATGTACGACCTGCCAAAAACTCACAAGCTAGGAATTCCATTGGGGCCCATCTCTGGAATAGGTATTGCTCCCTACACTCTCAGGAATTCTTGCTAAACACCTTTCTAAACTCTTAGGCTCAATCAGTCAAACACATCTTAAACACTTGTGTTATCTCCTCAATCGCATCCGCAACATGAACTTCAGGAACAGAAAACTCCCCAGCCTAGACGTAACATCCCTATTTACAAAGGTACCCACTACGCAAGCCATTGATCTGCGCCGGAAACTTGATGACTCAATCGACCTTCCTGTTCCAGCCAGCGATTTCATCGACCTTCTAAAACTGTGTGTTAGATTTACACATTTCTCTTTTGAAAATCATATTTCTCAGCAGACTTTTGGACTGCCCATGGATTCCCATTTAGTGCCGTACTGGCGAACCTATACATGGAACATCTAGAAGCCGAGCGTTTTTCCTCTTATATTCCGTCCTCAGTCACCTGGCTCCATTATGTTGACGACATTCTCATTATAGCTCCTAGACCCTTCAACGTTCCTTCTTTCCAACATAAGCTCAACCAGGTCGAGCCCTCAATCCAGTTCACACTAGAAGAAGAAGTCAACAACACTCTTTCTTTCCTTGATGTTATTCTCTGTAAAGCTGACCACGAACTTCGTTTAAAATTCTACTGAAAACCTACCAACCAGCACGATCATCTCCACTTTTACTCTCACCACATCAAAACTAAACGTGGCTTAATCATAAGCTTCTTCTTTCGTGTCCTCCGAATCTGTAGCAATGAGTTCCTCAATGAAGAATGTTCTTTCATCGAACAAGTATTTTCTAAACTTCACTATCCTCGCCACTTCATTAGAGACTGCAGAGAGACACTGCTGAGAGGAGATACATAGTCCTCCCCACCAACTCTGTTGCCAAAAAACGTTTCCAATTTTTTTTCCAATACGGCATTTCATGTTTCTACCTCTACATACACCACCATTAAAGAAATCACCAGTAAGAGACACCACAAGGTTCAACCCTTTGCAGAAGTATACATAATCATTTGCAACGATTGGAACCAATTGTACATGGGCGAGACATCCAGAGACTTCCAAGCACGTATTTTAGAACACCAATACGCAGGCATACTGGACGATTTGAGGAATGTCTGTGTTCTCTACCAAATTTCCACATCCATTTAATCAACTACAGAGACTAAAGACTCATCGCCAGGGAAGAATCATCACTCGTCTGTATATCTAACAGTTTCAACCAGAACAACAGCTTTTACAACATAGCTGAACCTCTTGTCAGAAAACTTCATGGTTATCCTACATAACTACTCGCCCATCCCGTCCGTCTCATTTCCAACCTCCTCAACATTCTCCACCTGGCTCTCCACGTTACATGTTCCTTGTATATACTCAAGTGCTGTCTGCTCATTTAGATTTGTTTGTTACTTAAATAAAGCCCATTGTACGGGAAGAAAACTAAGTCAATAAAGGATCGCATTATACTGTATTTTATATCATTTATCTTCATAATAAAGGAGGAACAATGCAGGAGGCCTACTAGGTCATAAAAGGCAGATTCTTCTTTAAACGAACCATTTCAGCCAACTCACCAACCTTATACTATAGTTACCCAAGTAATAGTTTAATTACCTCAGGTACTAATCAAGCCCAGCCCTACTCTTGCATATATTTGTCTAATCTCTTTTTTAAGATAGCCAAGGTTTTAGCTTCTATTACCATACTTGACAGATTGCTTAATGCATCGACTACTCTGTTAGAAATCCAGTACTTACTTACGTCCTTTCTAAATCTAATTTTTCTAATTTTAATCCGTTATTTCTGGATATCTGCAGTGCTTTATTTGTATTGCCACTGATTATGCCCATCTTCTACAAGTATACTTCAATAATATCTCCTTTCATTCTACTTCTCTCAACAGACTGAGGGCTGAAGGTTCTCAATCTATCCTCATATGAAAGATTCCGTATACAGTGCATTAATATTGTTATCAGTCTCTGTATATTCTCCATTGTTGAATAATCTAAGTGTGATTTTATTATCGAGGCGTAAAGCTGTAAAATAACTTTTCGACTCCTGTTACTTATACTTCTTGATGTAAATCCGCGTAATCTGTTAGTCTAATTGCGTATGCTAAGTCACTGTTGTCTTGTCTTCAGATTTCTGCTTACTATGACTCCTATGTCTTTTCACATTCTGTATGATCAAGCTTTGCATCAACTAGTTTATAACTATAAAGGATGTTTTCATTTCTAAGGATTAATACTTTCTTTACACTTGTCCACATTGAATTGCATCTGCCACTTTTATTACCATGACATTAATTTGTCCAAATCCTCCTGCAGTTCATTGGCGTCCTCCTCAGAATCCACTATTCGATTTATTTTTGACATCAGCGAATATACTCATATCATTTGGTCATTAACGTAAATTATGAACAACAATGGGCCCAAAACTGATCCTGGTGGAACACCACTTGTGACCGGTACCCATTCATACTTGACCTCATTAATGCACTCTTTGCTTACTATTTGTTAGCTATGCCTCGATCCATGTTAGAACTTTACCTCCTATACCATGAGCTGCACTTTTTCTTTATAACACATAATATCAGTATCATTGTCTTTTGTCTGAATATGTTATTAAAGAATGTGCTGAGGCTTATTAATCAAACATTGTTCATTAAGGTAGCTTCTAATAATATCGGTTATGATTTATTGTAATAAATAGCCTACTTTAGGCGTCAGGCTTACAGGTTGGTAATTTGATGGAATTAACTTATCCCCTGATTGAAATATAGGAATTACATTAGCCGTCTCCCAATTCTCCAAAACTATTCCAGTTTGGATTGATGCATTAAGTAGGTTCGTTAGTGGCTGACAAAGTTCCCACTTGCATCTTTGAAAACAGTTTGTCGAGGCCTGACGACTTATTTTGCTTTAGTTATGTCTAATTGTTTGATAACTATGTTCGGCATGACTGCAACATTACTTAACTTGTTTTTTTCGGGATCACAAAAAAAATATTAATTGCTTGGATATTATTTTTGTCCTCTTGTGTGAAAATCGACAAGAAATAACTATTAAAAAGAAAGAACGTTCCTTGCTCATTATCAGTAAGCAGTCGCGACCTAGTTTTCCGTGTTCCAGTTTTTTCCTGACTTTTGTCCTATACGTTTGAAAGGGACTTTTTGGATTGGTCTATGATTCTCTAGCTACTTTAATTCCATAGTCACGTTTTGCCCTCCTAACCCCTTTCTTTACCACTCTTTTTTTATGAACATATTGGTCAATAAGGTTAACCTCCTCTTTTGATGCACTATAAATTCCTCTTTTTCTCTTGTAGTAGATGCTTTAGTTTCTTACTCATTTATTTGAGATCGTCCTTTTTTTTTATCTTATTTCATTCTGGGGAATGTGTATATTTTTGGAACGTTGTACACAATTGTGGATTTTTTTTTATAATTTTCTTAAATTCAGCATGTGTAAATATGAATAATATAATAATTGTGTATTAAAATGTGACGCTGATTTGACCCTTCAAGAAATTTGTTGAGAAGGAGGGTGTGCAGCGGCCTCGGATTGATAAGGGAAGTAAGACGCCATAATTGAAAAATCTGGGAACACTGGTTGTGACATTATGTGTAATGTAATCAGGCATCATCGAGGTCAAATTGGTGAATATCGGCCTCAATCCATAATTTAGAAATTGCTAACACATTTCCCGCTGACGAACTGGGATAAATAGTGAGGAAAACCCTTACAATTCAGCAACAAGGATGGAAAAATAGAGGACTCCGATTCTTTGCATCAGCACACCTTAGCTAAGTGACGCTTACCCATAATGTACAGTAGTTTTGCATTGGCCATCGTAAATTCTAGTTCTTAGGGTAGCATTAGGGTGTGTTCCACAAGTAATAATTTGGATCCCGTAATTAAATGGTGAGTGCTTAGGTTAAATTTTCCTTTCTTTCTATTTATATAATATGCCTACATTTTTAGTAAAATGCTGTATACTCAACAGAATTCCCCGTCTCCTTTTAAGTAACAAACCATCATACAGTCCACTCAATATCATGTAACTTGCCAACATTATTGGTGTTAATTTTATGTTGTAATATTTGATAGGCCCGACTTTGTTTGTGGGTGGGAAAGAGTGTATGTGGGTCTCGGAGGAGAGGTAGGGTGCAGCCTAGTGTCTCTAAAATCCCAACTGGCTCTGAGGTACAACTAACATTGGTAAGTACAATAAATTGTTGCTTAGTTGTGCCCCCTCAAATTATGTGGATAAAATATTTCAGGAATGTACCTGTGAACCTCGTCCCAGTAATTTCCCACAATAATTAAGAAAAAAAATCATATTCGTAAATCTTATCATTATTATAAATATCATCTTCGCCAACAGAATTATTCGACAGATATCCCCAGTAAAGACTAGAAAAGTCTTCCCTAAGTCTGTTATAATCGGCACAACGTAAATCAGACACTTTTCTGTATTATCCATATTCTATTACTCCCAGGAAATATTAAAGGAAACAGATTTGTGATCACTTACACCAAGATCTTCAGTGATCTTTAGATTATTAACTGGGTTTCTTTGTTTGAAAAAAAACAGGTCTAGCTTATTATTACCTCTGATAGGATCATTTATATACTCCTTCAAAAAGCAGACCTGAGCTACTTCTAAGAAGTCACTGAACTCAAATTTTTCTATCGAATAAATCCTGTCAATCTGACTAAAGTCTACCCATCAGTGGTAATATAAATAGCAGCAGTAGAAACAGAAATAATTATAGTGAGTCAATATCAGTTTAGTTATCCAACACACCTGTCGTCTCCCAAACCAAGGTTAGTAGTGAGTCAATATCAGTTTTGTTATCCAACACACCTGTCGTCTCCCAAACCAAGGTTAGGTCACCCGAAAAAAAGAAACTAAAGTTTTTCTTCTTTTATTTTTTACAATACCAACATAAACATTCACTACACATTACATATTCTCACACAAATTATAAAACTTCCGATTCATATATTTCTCAGCTACTCATCAATAAATAATCATACTTCGACTTAGTACATGATTTTGTAGCCAACCTTTCCTAGATTTCGTTGCACCCTAAATCATTATTCCCAAAAATATATAGTATGTATCAATGAGGAACATGGGATACCCATGAAATATATCCCACTTTTACAAAGTAAGGTTTAAAAATACAGAATTTTTATTGATCAGAGATTTTAAGTATGTAGTTGTTATAAAGCTACATAATTTTTAAGTATTACTTAAAAATATTGCATTATTACCAGAATTATGAGTATGTAATCCCATATTTTTTTTAACGTATTTGCAAATGCCACATTAAATGAATGTAAAAAAAAAGGAAAAATACTTGTACAGTGCAACCTCGGTACTCGAACTTAATTCGTTCCAGAAGGCTGTTCGAGTGCCGATCTGTTCGAGTATCGAACGAATTTTTCCCATAAGGAATAGTGTAAATTACATTAATCAGTTTCAGACGCCCAAAAATACACTTACAGCGACTTTGCAGTGTTTTTTCGTATGGTATTTATAATTGTATTCTCGTTTTCTTGGTCTCATTTATTAGAATGAAAGATATATCACAGAAAAGGAGATGATTTTGAAGTAATTACAGACTAAAAGTACCTAGAAATTGAGCTCAAAGTAGCGGAAATGTTCGATGTTTGCTGATGTTCAAGAATAAACAAATCACGTCACGCGTCCAAAACTGGTGGGTCTAATATGCTTTCACAAATGAGCTGATATTATTTATATCATTTTTTCAATATTGCAGTAGTCTGCATAACAGTAAATCTTCTATTTTTTGTGTGAATAAAATTTAAAAATAGAAAGCAAGCATAATATAAGTGAGAAAGGCCATAGGAGAGAGAGGGAGAAGCCATCAGAAGGAACATTCAGTATCTTGATACCCGGATACTAGCAGTGGAACTAATACAATGTTGGGTAATTACGCTAATATTAGTAATAAAGATTATCTGTCTATCACATTTATTCCAACTTGATATTAGAAACACGATAGATAACCTAGAAGCACAAATACAGGTGACGAAATTAATAATAAAAGGAATATTATATTGAGAGGCGGAGGTGGGGTTTCATCAGGGCAAACACACTCTAACCAAAAATGCGAAGAAACGCGAAATAGTTTAGAGTGAAGTTCATCGAAGTTTTGGACTGAACGACAGTAGCGGGAAGACTGACGCACATGTTCTGACAGGTCGTTTTGTTTGGTCGAGTGCCGAGCAAACGGTCGACTACCGAGATATTTTTTTACCGAACAAAGCGTTGGAGTACCGAATTGTTCGAGTATGGAGCTGTTCGAGTACTGAGATTTCACTGTAACAAAATGACAAATACAGTGGTACCTCAGTATATATCCACTTTGGAATAACTTCAACTTGGTATACGTCCTGTTTGGACACGAAAATTTTTGCTTGCTATACGACCTTTGTTTGGAATAGGACTCGCGTGCTAGAACTTGTATGGTTCAAAATGAGTCACGACAACGCACGCAACCCTTGTTTACCTCTCTCTCGATGTGGAGGAGTTAGTGGAGGGGCACAGGGAAGAGCTGACCACTGAGGAGCTGCAGGAACTTGAGAAGGAGGAGCACAAGACTAAGATGGATGCACTCTCTTCAGGCTCGGAAGAAGAGATAGAGGAAGCCACAACTTCATTATTCAAGGAAATCTTTGCCAAATGGATAGACGTCAAAATCTTTGCAGAGAAGTAAAACCCCAAACAAGCCGTGATAGCATTGTCTGGAATGACCAGACAATGTCACATTTCCGAAACATCCTAAGGAGAAGGCAGAAGCAAAGTTCTTTGAACAGATTTTTAATAAAACTCAAACCTGGTGAACTTCAACCAGGTCCAAATATGGAAAAGAGACTGAAAAGAGAAGAAGACTCTCCTTCCAATGTTATTACTGTTCTTCTTGACTCACACAGATCTAGTGCAGTAGAATGGTAGCGTAGGTGGAGAGATACGGCCGATGACTAGACGGTGTTTATTATTGTAAATGTGGGTGTACACGGGGCAGAGCGTGTGGGGACTGGGAGCCAGCTAGGGTAGAACCTGCTTCAAAAAGGTAGGCTGCAGGAGTGAGGCAGAAACACGGCAGGGCAGTCTGACCTGATAGGCCTACAGAGGGCAGCACCGGAGTGCCGCGTAATTTGAAAGGGACTAAGTATAGACTGCTTACACCAACAAATAACGTTTCCTCCTCCTCCCTTCTCAGCACTATCCTAGTAGGCACTCGACTATTTTCAACAAAGTAAAGTGAGGTTAAATTTGCATTTATTTCATCTAATTCTTTTGTAGTTATGTATGTATTTTGGTATTAAGCAATGTTTAAATTACATATTTTAGTATTAAGCAATGCTTAAATTATTTTATACAACCCCATCAATGCATAATATGCCAATAAATATTGCTGAAAACAAGAATATTTTTGGAGTGAGATAAGCAACTTAAAGCTTAGGGAACGAATGGATTTGTCAGTTAAAAACAGAGTAGGGGAGTTAGTAGATGGGGAGCTGGAGGTATTGAGTGAATGGCGGGAATATTTTGAGGAACATTTAAATATCGATGAAAAAAGGGAGGCGGTAATTTCATGCACTGGCCAGGGAGGTACAACATCGTTTAGGAGTGAAGAAGAGCAGGATGTGAGTGCGAGGGAGGTGCATGAGGCATTACGTAGAATGAAAGGGGGTAAAGCAGTTGGAACTGACGGGATCATGACAGAAATGTTAAAAGCAGGGGGGGATATAGTGCTGGAGTGGTTGGTATTTTTGTTTAATAAATGAAGGGGAAGTTCGTGAGGCAGTGAGTAGAATGAAAGGTGGTAAAGCAGCTGGGACTGATGGGATAAAGATAGAAATGTTAAAGGCAGGTGGCGATATAGTTTTAGAGTGGTTAGTGTTTTATTTAATAAATGTATGGAAGAGGGTAAGGTACCTAGAGATTGACAGAGATCGTGCATAGTTCCTTTGTATAAAGGCAAAGAGGACAAAAGAGAGTGTAAAAATTATAGGGGAATAACAAAAAAAAAAAAGGCACAATACCGTGACTGGAACAATACACACACAACCGCACATATAAAGAAGAGAGGAGCTTACGACGACGTTTCGACGTTTCGGTCGGGAATAAGTCTGTTGAGTATACCTGGTAAAGTGTATGTTAGAGTTATTATTGAAAGAATTAGGAGTAAGACGGAGAGCAGGAGAGCAGATGAACAAGGAGGCTTTAGGAAGGGTAGGGGGGGTGTAGACCAAGTGTTTGCAGTGAAACATATAGGTGAACAATATTTAGATAAGGGTAAAAGGTGTTTGTGGCATTTATGGATTTGGAAAAGGCATATGATAGGGTGGATAGGGAGGCAATGTGGCAGATGATGCAAATGTATGGAATAGGAGGTAGGTTATTGAAAGCGGTGAAAAGTTTTTACGAGGATAGTGAGGCTCAGGTTGAAGTATGTAGGAGAGAGGGAGATTATTTCCCAATAAAAGTAGACCTTAGACAGAGATGTGTGATGTCATTATTGTTGTTCAATATATCTATAGATGGAGTTGTAAGAGAAGTGAATGATCGGGTGTTGGCAAGAGGTGTGGGCTTAAAAGATAAAGAATCTAACACAAAGTGGGACTTGTCACAGATGCTCTTTGCTGATGATACTGTGCTTTTGGGGGATTCTGAAGAGAAGTTGCAGAGATTGGTGGATGAGTTTGGTAGGGTATGTAAAAGAAGGAAATTAAAAGTGAATATAGGAAAGAGTAAGGTGATGAGGATAACAAAAAAAATTAGATAATGGAAGATTGGATATCAGCTTGGAGGGAGAGAGTATGGAGGAGGTGAATGTGTTCAGATATTTGGGAGTGGATGTGTCAGCAGATGGGTATATGAAAGATGAGGTAAATCATAGAATTACCGAGGGAAAAAAGGTGAGTGTTGCACTGAGGAGCTTATGGAGACAGATAACTTTATCCATGAAATCAAAGAGGGGAATGTATGATAGTATAGTTATACCAACACTCTTGTATGGGTGTGAGACATGGGATGTGAATGTTGCAACAAGGAGAAGGCTGGATGCAGTGGAGATGTCATGCCTGAGGACAATGTGTTGTGTGAATATAATGGAGAGAATCCGTAGTTTGGAGATTAAGAAGTGTGGGATTACCAAAACTATTATCCAGAGAGCTGAGGAGGGGTTGTTGAGATGGTTTGGACATATAGAGAGGATGGAACAAAATATAATGACTTCAAGAGTGTATAAATCTGTAGTGCGTGAGCGTGTTAGATATGAGCGAATGGAGACAAATGGTTTTTAGGACTTGACGTGCTGTTGGAGTGTAGGTAAGGTAACATTTATGAAGGGTTTCAGGGAAAGCGGCAGGCCGGACTTGATTCCTGGAGATGGGAAGTACAATGCCGGCACTCTGAAGGAGGCACTGTCTTGCCAGAGGCAAGACAGTGGCTAGAACGTATGGGACAAAGTTAAGGATCAGGAGGACGTGTGGAGAGGTAGAAACAACGATGACCCAGGAGAATGTTGTGTAAACATCGAACCCATTCTCCGTGCTACCCGATGAATGTGAGTCGACTTCTGGGAGCGTCACGACGAACGACACAAAGGAAGGTAAAAACATTGTTGTTGTTGGGGACAGCCAGGTTAGGTACATGGATAGGGCTTTCTGTTTGAATGATAGGAGTAGGAGACAGAGGGTTTGCTTTCCTGGGGCTGGGATGGAGGATATTTTTTAGCCGTCTGGACGACATCAGGAGAGGTAATGGGAGCAATCCTATTATCTGTCTCAGTGCTAGAGGCAACGATGTTGGCAGACGTAGGAGTGAGGACCTGACTAGCAGGTTTAGGTCAGCAATAGACATAATTAGGAAGAAGGGTGGGAACCCTGTCATATGTGGTATTTTGCCAAGAAGAGGAGTTAGAAATGAATGGCTGTCCAGGGCAATTGGTGTCAATTGCTGGCTGGACAAATACTGTAAGGAAAATTCAGTAACATTCATTGACAACTGGGACCTCTTCTATGGCAGAAATGACATGTATGCCAGGGATGGGGTTCACTTATCCAGGTCTGGGGTGGGGGCACTGGCAACTGCAGTGGAGGGAGCTGTTAGGGCTTTAAACTAGAAATAGTTAGTGGTATGGGTTTTGGGTGGAAAACAGTGAAGTCCCAGTGTAGTAATATTATAAGTGCTAGGAGAACTAGTAATAGGCAGAATAAGGTGGATAGTGGAAAGCAAGTGACACTAGATGACAAGGACAGTAATAGGTATAGTGAAAAAACAGAAATGAGCAGGAAGGGTAAAGAGAAAGGAGAGTCTCTAAATATATATTACACCAATAGTCGTAGTGCTAAGAATAAGATGGACGAGTTGAGAGTAGTTGCAAGTACGGGTAATATTGATGTTTTTGCAATAACTGAGACATAGTTTAATATGAAAAATCGGGACTTGCCTGCCGAATGTCACATTCAGGGTTTTAAATTGTTCCAAGTAGACAGAAGTATCGGGAAGGGGGGTGGGGTGGCACTCTATGTCCATGATCATTTAAATTGTTGCATAAAAACGGGTATAAAGTCTGAAATAACACATACAGAGTCTGTCTGGATAGAATTTTCAAAGGGGTGTGAAAAATTGATTTTAGGCGTGATTTACCGTCCTCCAAACTTAGATAGGGAACAAGGGAGACTACTTTGGGAGGAAATTGTTAAGGTCACAAGGCACGATAACGTAGTAATTCTAGGGGACTTTAATTTTAGTCAGATTGATTGGAATTTCTTGACAGGGAATTTAGAATCTAACGACTTTTTAGAAGTAGTTCAGGATTGCTTTTTGAAGCAGTTTGTAACAGAACCTACAAGGTGAAATAACCTACTTGACTTGGTTCTGGCAAGCAAGGAAACCCTTGTTAATAATTTAGAAATTACAGAGGAACTCGGCTCAAGCGACCACAAGTCAATTACCTTTAGCATTGAATGGATGTATGATAGTAGGGATAATTCAGTAACGGTCCCAGATTTTCGCTTAGCAGATTATAATGGACTTAGAGAACACTTATCAACTGTGGACTAGGGTAACGAAGAGAGGTATCAATATGACAGTTTTCTTAACACTATACAGGCTGCCCAAAGAACATTTATCCCGTATAAAGAAATTAGATCAAGTAGAAATGACCCAAAATGGATGAATAATAGGCTCAAATATCTTTTAGGGCAGAAGAAAGGAATTTATAGGCGCATAAAAAGAGGTGAGGGTCATCTTATAAATCAGTATACTGACATTAAGAGGAACGTTAAAAAGGGAATAAGAAAAGCTAAACGGGACTATGAAATTAAAGTTGCTAGGGATTCAAAAACTAACCCAAAAAGTTTTTTCCAGGTTTATAGAACAAAAGTTAGGGATAAGATAGGTCCCCTTAAAAATAACTCTGGGCATCTTACTGACAAGGAGAATGATATGTGCTCTATTTTTAATAATTATTTTCTCTCTGTTTTCACACAGGAAGACACTAATAATATCCCAGTAATTAATTTTTACAGAGGCCCAGAAGAAGATAAATTATGTAATATCACAGTCACTAGCAAAATGGTTAATAAACAACTAGACCGACAGAAACCAAATAAATCGCCGGGTCCTGATGAGCTTTTTGCAAGGGTTCTTAAGGAATGCAAAATGGAACTCTGTGAACCAATATCTAACATTTTTAATTTATCTCTTCAAACAGGTGTAGTGTCTGATATGTGGAAGATGGCTAATGTAATTCCTATTTTTAAAGCAGGGGACAAGTCACTACCGTCAAATTACCGCCCAATAAGCCTGACCTCAATTGTAGGCAAATTACTAGAGTCAATTATAGCTGATATTATTAGAAACCATCTAGATAACCATAATTTGATTAATGATACTCAGCATGGATTCACGAGGGGCCGTTCCTGCCTAACTAATTTATTAACTTTTTTCAGTAAGGCTTTTGAGGCAGTTGATCATGATAAAGAATTCGATATTGTTTATTTGGATTTTAGTAAGGCTTTTGATAGAGTACCACATCAGAGACTGTTAAAGAAAGTGGCTGCTCACGGCATTGGAGGTAAAGTGTTTTCATGGATCGAGTCATGGCTCACCAATAGGAAGCAGAGGGTGTGCATAAATGGGGTTAAATCGGAGTGGGGATCTGTAACAAGTGGCGTTCCACAGGGATCGGTTTTGGGCCCGTTATTGTTTATATTATATATAAATGACCTTGACGAGGGAATTACTAGTGATATGAGCAAATTCTCTGATGACACGAAAATAGGTAGGATAATCGATTCAGACGTAGATGTCACGGAACTTCAGGAGGATTTAGACAAACTCAATTCCTGGTCAGAAAAATGGCAGATGCAGTTCAATGTAGATAAATGCAAAGTTCTAAAGCTCGGGAATGTTCATAACCCTAGCACCTACCAGCTTAATAATGTTGAACTCAGCCGTACAGAATGCGAAAAGGATTTTGGGGTTATGGTAAGCAGCAACCTCAAACCAAGTCAGCAATGCCTAAGCGTAAGAAATAAAGCAAATAGATTACTGGGATTTATATCAAGAAGTGTAAGCAACAGAAGTCCAGCAGTTATATTACAGCTTTATACATCATTAGTAAGGCCTCACCTAGATTATGCAGCTCAGTTCTGGTCTCCATTTTACAGAATGGATATAAATTCGTTAGAAAACATTCAGCGACGAATGACAAAGTTAATTCATAGCATTAGAAATCTTCCGTATGAAGAAAGATTGAGGACCCTTAAGTTGCATTCACTTGTAAGACGAAGAATAAGGGGAGACATGATCGAGGTATATAAGTGGAAGATGGGTATTAATAAGGGGATATAAATAAGGTCTTGAGGATATCTCTCGAAGAGAGAACCCGCAATAATGGATTCAAATTGGATAAGTTTAGATTTAGAAAGAATATAGGAAAATATTGGTTTGGAAATAGGGTAATTGAATTGATTCACAGGCTCTCTGTGAATCTGAACAAGATGTCCTCTCTTGAGCTACTCTACCAGCAGCTGAAGGAAGAACTGAGGGTAGCTAAGCTTGAGATACAGCGACTGACTGATGAAAACAAGAGGATTCGTAGTAATCCTCCTGTTGAGAATCCTCAAGCCAAGAAAGGAACTTGGACAGTGGCTGGAATGCATGGGACAAAGTTAAAGATCAAGAGGATGGATGGAGAGGTAGAAATAACGAAGAACCAGAAACCTGTTGTGGAAACATCGAACCGATTCTCCGTGTTACCCGATGAATGTGAGTCGACTACAGGGAACATCACGATTGACACCAAGGAAGGTAAGAACATTGTTCTTGTTGGGGATAGTCAAATTAGGTATATGGATAGGGCCTTCTGCTTGAAAGATAGAAGTAGGAGACAGAGGGTTTGCTTTCCTGGGGCTGGGATGGATGACCCAAAATGGATGAATAATAGGCTCTAATATCTTTTATGGCAGAAGAAAGGATTTTATAGGCGTATCAAAAGAGGTGAGGGTCATCTTATGAATCAGTATATTGACATTAAGAGGGACGTTAAAAAGGGGATAAGAAAAGCTAAGCGGGACTACGAAATTAAATAATATTGGTAGAATTACCGACAATATGTTAAGTAAAAGGACACAAATGCAACTAATGTGACATTTTATTGTGGCAAGGTTTCGCTCTCCAGGAGCTTTCTCAAGCCGTTACAAGCGATAATGAGACTGTTAAAGAAAGTGGCTGCTCACGGCATTGGAGGTAAAGTGTTTTCATGGATCGAGTCATGGCTCACCAATAGGAAGCAGAGGGTGTGCATAAATGGGGTTAAATCGGAGTGGGGATCTGTAACAAGTGGCGTTCCACAGGGATCGGTTTTGGGCCCGTTATTGTTTATATTATATATAAATGACCTTGACGAGGGAATTACTAGTGATATGAGCAAATTCTCTGATGACACGAAGATAGGTAGGATAATCGATTCAGACGTAGATGTCACGGAACTTCAGGAGGATTTAGACAAACTCAATTCCTGGTCAGAAAAATGGCAGATGCAGTTCAATGTAGATAAATGCAAAGTTCTAAAGCTCGGGAATGTTCATAACCCTAGCACCTACCAGCTTAATAATGTTGAACTCAGCCGTACAGAATGCGAAAAGGATTTGGGGGTTATGGTAAGCAGCAACCTCAAACCAAGTCAGCAATGCCTAAGCGTAATAAATAAAGCAAATAGATTACTGGGATTTATATCAAAAAGTGTAAGCAACAGAAGTCCAGCGGTTATATTACAGCTTTATACATCATTAGTAAGGCCTCACCTAGATTATGCAGCTCAGTTCTGGTCTCCATTTTACAGAATGGATATAAATTCGTTAGAAAACATTCAGCGACGAATGACAAAGTTAATTCATAGCATTAGAAATCTTCCGTATGAAGAAAGATTGAGGACCCTTAAGTTGCATTCACTTGTAAGACGAAGAATGAGGGGAGACATGATCGAGGTATATAAGTGGAAGATGGGTATTAATAAGGGGGATATAAATAAGGTCTTGAGGATATCTCTCGAAGAGAACCGCAATAATGGATTCAAATTGGATAAGTTTAGATTTAGAAAGAATATAGGAAAATATTGGTTTGGAAATAGGGTAATTGAATTGATTCACAGGCTCTCTGTGAATCTGAACAAGATGTCCTCTCTTGAGCTACTCTACCAGCAGCTGAAGGAAGAACTGAGGGTAGCTAAGCTTGAGATACAGCGACTGACTGAGGAAAACAAGAGGATTCGTAGTAATCCTCCTGTTGAGAATCCTCAAGCCAAGAAAGGAACTTGGACAGTGGCTGGAATGCATGGGACAAAGTTAAAGATCAAGAGGATGGATGGAGAGGTAGAATTAACGAAGAACTAGAAACCTGTTGTGGAAACATCGAACCGATTCTCCGTGTTACCCGATGAATGTGAGTCGACTACAGGGAACATCACGATTGACACCAAGGAAGGTAAGAACATTGTTCTTGTTGGGGATAGTCAAATTAGGTATATGGATAGGGCCTTCTGCTTGAAAGATAGAAGTAGGAGACAGAGGGTTTGCTTTCCTGGGGCTGGGATGGATGTCCCAAAATGGATGAATAATAGGCTCAAATATCTTTTAGGGCAGAAGAAAGGATTTTATAGGCGTATCAAAAGAGGTGAGGGACATCTTATGAATCAGTATATTGACATTAAGAGGGACGTTAAAAAGGGGATAAGAAAAGCTAAGCGGGACTACGAAATTAAATAATATTGGTAGAATTACCGACAATATGTTAAGTAAAAGGACACAAATGCAACTAATGTGACATTTTATTGTGGCAACGTTTCGCTCTCCAGGAGCTTTCTCAAGCCGTTACAAGCGATAATGGACATAGTGGGTTTATATATACTCTCAAAGTGAGGTGAAATACTAGTGGTGGTAGTAGTAGTGATATTAGTAGTAGTAGTAGTAATACAATAAGGTAGAACAATCAATATGCACATGAGTAAAAGGTGATAAAACAAATACTAGGGTAGTATAACAATAGGTTAGACAAATATTTCTGCTGGAGGTTGAAATATCGAAGGCCTGTAGGAGTGTTCCACATCTACGATGTGACTCGATAAAGCCCACTGCGTGGGCGAAACGTTGTCAATAAAGGATCACATTATACTGCTTATGTGTTTATTTTTCCACATCTACGATGTGCTTGTGTTGAATTAGCAGGAGAGACTATGTGATGGTAGGGTTTACTGTTTTCAGGAGGATTCTTGCTAAGACTTCAGAGATGGTGAAGCTGCCTTTGTTTTGTTTAATTGTGTTAGAAACAGAGATAAGTGCTGATTCAAGGCATTTGCGTCTACGGAAATTAGTTTCTTTGATTACTAGTCGGGCGTCTTTGAATTTCATGAGATGATTTTTGGAATTTCGGTGTTGTACGCAGGCGTTGTTCAGGTTATCGTTTCTGCATGCATTAATGTGTTCATTGATGCGTGTTTCGAGGTTCCTTGCTCTTTCTCCTACATAAATTCTGTCGCAGCCTCCACAGGGTATAGTGTAGACCCCTGCGTTGACTGGTTCATGGTGCTTGGATTTAGTCTTGGTTAGATCCTTAATAGAAGTACTGGAAGCGATGGCGACTCTAGTGTTAGCTTGTGCAAATACTTTAGAAATGTTGGATGCAACCTGGCTGTTGGGAAGATTTATGACTTTGTTTGGAGTGGTGTTGATGCGTGGAGAATTAATGATCTGAAGAGCTCTTTTCTTGCAATCTTTGATGAAAAAGGAAGGAAATTGTAACTCAGTGAAGGTTTGGTGAATGTATGTACATTCCTCGTCAAGAAACTCAGGACTACAAATTCGGTAAGCTCTTAGGAAGAATCCGATGATGATGCCTCTTTTGGTATTAGTATCTTGACTGGAATAGAAGTGTGTGAGATCATTTTTATTTGTAGGTTTCCGGTAAACTTGAAATCTTAGGTTGTTATCTACTTTGTGGATGAGGACGTCTAGAAAGGGTAGTTTGTCATTGGACTCTTCTTCTAGTGTAAACTGGATCGCCGGTTCAACTGCGTTGAGCCTTGCCTGAAGATTCCGTACATCAAAACGTTTGGGAGTTATTACGAGGACGTCGTCTATGTAACGTAACCAAGTGACGCTTGAGGGGATGATATTCCAGTCAAGATACTAAGACCAAAAGAGGCATCATCATCGGATTCTTCCTAAGAGCTTACCGAATTTGTAGTCCTGAGTTTCTTGACGAGGAATGTACATACATTCACCAAACCTTCACTGAGTTACAATTTCCTTCCTTTTTCATCAAAGATTGCAAGAAAAGAGCTCTTCAGATCATTAATTCTCCACGCATCAACACCACTCCAAACAAAGTCATAAATCTTCCCAACAGCCAGGTTGCATCCAACATTTCTAAAGTATTTGCACAAGCTAACACTAGAGTCGCCATCGCTTCCAGTACTTCTATTAAGGATCTAACCAAGACTAAATCCAAGCACCATGAACCAGTCAACGCAGGGGTCTACACTATACCCTGTGGAGGCTGCGACAGAATTTAAGAACATAAGAACATAAGAAAGGAGGAACACTGCAGCAGGCCTGTTGGCCCATACTAGGCAGGTCCTTCACAATCCATCCCACTAACAGAATATTTGCTCAACCCAATTTGCAAAGCTACCCAAGAAATAAGCTTTGACAATTCTACCACTCATGCGCGAGTCCCCTCAAATCCAACCCTTCACTCATGAATTTATCAACCTAAATTTGAAACTACCCAAGGTCCTAGCTTCAATAACCTCTACTAGGCAGACTGTTCCACTCATCAACTACCCTATTTCCAAACCAATACTTTCCTATATCCTTTCTAAATCTAAACTTATCTAACTTGAATCCATTATTGCGGGTTCTCTCTTGGAGAGATATCCTCAAGACCTTATTTATATCCCCTTTGTTAATACCCATTTTCCACTTGTATACCTCGATCATGTCTCTAATTTATGTAGGAGAAACAGCAAGGAACCTCGAAACACGCATCAATGAACACATTAATGCATGCAGAAAAGATAACCAGAACAACGCCTGCGTACAACACCGAAATTCCAACAATCATCTCATGAAATTCAAAGACGCCCGACTAGTAATCAAAGAAACTAATTTCCGTAGACGCAAATGCCTTGAATCAGCACTTATCTCTGTTTCTAACACAATTAAACAAAACAAAGGCAGCTTCACCATCTCTGAAGTCTTAGCAAGAATCCTCCTGAAAACAGTAAACCCTACCATCACATAGTCTCTCCTGCTAATTCAACACAAGCACATCGTAGATGTGGAACACTCCTACAGGCCTTTGATATTTCAACCTCCAGCAGAAATATTTGTCTAACCTATTGTTATACTACCCTAGTATTTGTAATAATATTGGTAGAATTACCGACAATATGTTAAGTAAAAGGACACAAATGCAACTAATGTGACATTTTATTGTGGCAACGTTTCGCTCTCCAGGAGCTTTCTCAAGCCGTTACAAGCGATAATGGACATAGTGGGTTAATATATACTCTCAAAGTGAGGTGAAATACTAGTGGTGGTAGTAGTAGTGATAGTAGTAGTAGTAGTAATACAATAAGGTAGAACAATCAATATGCACATGTGCATCTACGATCTGTCTGTGACTGGATAAAGCCCACTGCGTGGGCGAAACGTTGTCAATAAAGGATCACATTATACTGCTTATTTGTTTATTTTTCCATTGTGTCGGTATTTTATACCATTTATTTCCGTCATTGATATATATTATAAATAACAATGGGCCTAAGACTGATCCCTGTGGAACACCACTTGTTACAAGTCCCCATTCGGATTTAACCCCATTTATGCACACTCTCTGCTTCCTATTGGTGAGCCATGACTCGATCCATGACAGCACTTTTCCCCCAATGCCATGAGCTGCCACTTTCTTTAACAGTCTCTGGTGCGGTACTCTATCAAAAGCCTTACTAAAGTCTAAATAAACAATATCGAATTCTTTATCGTGATCAACAGCCTCAAAAGCTTTAGTGAAGAAGGTTAATAAATTAGATAGGCAGGAACGGCCCCTCGTGAATCCATGCTGAGTATCATTAATCAAATTATGGTTATCTAGATGGCTTCTAATAATATCAGCTATAATTGACTCTAGTAATTTGCCTACAATTGAGGTCAGGCTTATTGGGCGGTAATTTGACGGTAGTGACTTGTCCCCTGCTTTAAAAATAGGAATTACATTAGCCATCTTCCACATATCAGACACTACACCTGTTTGAAGAGATAAATTAAAAATGTTAGATATTGGTTCACAGAGTTCCATTTTGCATTCCTTAAGAACCCTTGCAAAAAGCTCATCAGGACCCGGCGATTTATTTTGTTTCAGTCGGTCTAGTTGTTTCATAACCATTTCGCTAGTGACTGTGATATTACATAATTTATCTTCTTCTGGGCCTCTGTAAAAATTAATTACTGAGATGGAAAAATAAACACATAAGCAGTATAATGTGATCCTTTATTGACAACGTTTCGCCCACGCAGTGGGCTTTATCGAGTCACAGACATATCTACCTGTGACTCGATAAAGCCACTGCGTGGGCGAAACGTTGTCAATAAAGGATCACATTATACTGCTTATGTGTTTATTTTTCCATTGTGTCGGTATTTTATACCATTTATTTCCAATTACTGGGATATTATTAATGTCTTCCTGTGTGAAAACCGAGAGAAAATAATTATTAAAAATAGAGCACATATCATTCTCCTTGTCAGTAAGATGCCCAGAGTTATTTTTAAGGGGACCTATCTTATCCCTAACTTTTGTTCTATAAACCTGGAAAAAACTTTTTGGGTTAGTTTTTGAATCCCTAGCAACTTTAATTTCATAGTCCCGTTTAGCTTTTCTTATTCCCTTTTTAACGTCCCTCTTAATGTCAGTATACTGATTTATAAGATGACCCTCACCTCTTTTATCGCCTATAAAATCCTTTCTTCTGCCCTAAAAGATACTTAAGGCTATTATTCATCCATTTTGGGTCATTTCTACTAGATCTAATTTCTTTATACGGGATAAATGTTCTTTGGGCAGCCTGTATAGTGTTAAGAAAACTGTCATATTGATACCTCTCTTCGTCACCCCAGTCCACAGTTGATAAGTGTTCTCTAAGTCCATTATAATCTGCTAAGCGAAAATCTGGGACCGTTACTGAATTATCCCTACTATCATACATCCATTCAATGCTAAAGGTAATTGACTTGTGGTCGCTTGAGCCGAGTTCCTCTGTAATTTCTAAATTATTAACAAGGGTTTCCTTGCTTGCCAGAACCAAGTCAAGTAGGTTATTTTCCCTTGTAGGTTCTGTCACAAACTGCTTCAAAAAGCAATCAAAAACTACTTCTAAAACGTTGTTAGATTCTAAATTCTCTGTCAAGAAATTCCAATTAATCTGACTAAAGTTAAAGTCCCCTAGAATTACTACGTCATCGTGCCTTGTGGCCTTAACAATTTCCTCCCAAAGTAGTCTCCCTTGTTCCCTATCAAGTTTGGAGGACGGTAAATCACTCCTAAAATCAATTTTTCACACCCCTCTGAAAATTCTATCCAGACAGACTCTGTATGTGTTATTTCAGACTTTATACCCGTTGTTATGCAACAATTTAAATGATCACGGACATTGAATGGATGTATGATAGTAGGGATAATTCAGTAACGGTCCCAGATTTTCGCTTAGCAGATTATAATGGACTTAGAGAACACTTATCAACTGTGGACTGGGGTAACGAAGAGAGCTATCAATATGACAGTTTTCTTAACACTATACAGGCTGCCCAAAGAACATTTATCCCGTATAAAGAAATTAGATCAAGTATAAATGACCCAAAATTGATGAATAATAGGCTCAAATATCTTTTAGGGCAGAAGAAAGTAATTTATAGGTGAGGGTCATCTTATAAATCAGTATACTGACATTAAGAGGGACGTTAAAAAGGGGATAAGAAAAGCTAAACGGGACTATGAAATTAAAGTTGCTAGGGATTCAAAAAATAACCCAAAAAGTTTTTTCCAGGTTTATAGAACAAAAGTTAGGGATAAGATAGGTCCCCTTAAAAATAACTCTGGGCATCTTACTGACAAGGAGAATGATATGTGCTCTATTTTAATAATTATTTTCTCTCGGTTTTCACACGGAAGATACTAATAATATCCCAGTAATTTTTATAGTGGCCCTGAAGAAGATAAAATATGTAATATCACAGTCACTAGTGAAATGGTTATGAAAACTAGACCGACTGACACTATAAATCGCCGGGTCCTAGTGAGTTTTTGCAAGGGTTCTTAAGGAATCAAATGGAACTCTGTGAACCATTATCTAATATTTTTAATTTATCTCTTCAAACAGGTGTAGTGTCTGATATGTGGAAGATGGCTAATGTAATTCTATTTTTAAAGCAGGGGACAAGTCACTACGTCAAATTACCGCCCAATAAGCCTGACCTCAATTGTAGGCAAATTACTAGAGTCAATTATAGCTGATATTATTAGAAACCATCTAGATCCATAATTTGATTAATGATACTCAGCATGGATTCACGAGGGGCCTGTTCCTGCCTATCTTATTAACTCTTCACTAAAGCTTTTGAGGCCGTTGATCACGATAAAGAATTCGATATTGTTATTAGACTTTAGTAAGGCTTTGATAGAGTACCACCAGAGACTGTTAAAGAAAGTGGCAGCTCATGGCATTGGGGAAAAGTGCTGTCATGGATCGAGTCATGGCTCACCAATAGGAAGCAAGAGTGTGCATAAATGGGGTTAAATCCGAATGGGGACTTGTAACAAGTGGTGTTCTACAGGGATCAGTCTTAGGCCCGTTGTTATTTATAATATATATCAATGACCTTGACGAGGAATTACTAGTGATATGAGCAAATGTTTTTGTGGCATTTATGGATTTGGAAAAGGCGTATGATAGGGTAGATAGGGGGCAATGTGGCAGATGTTGCAGGTGTATGGAATAGGAGGAAGGTTACTGAAAGCAGGAAGAGTTTTTATGAGGATAGTGAGGCTCGGTTGGGAGGTGTAGGGAGGGAAGGGGACTATTTCCCAGTAAAAGTGGGCCTTAGACAAGGATGTGTGATGTCACCGTGGTTGTTCAATATTTTTATAGATGGGGTTGTAAGAGAAGTGAATGCGAGGTCTTGGCAAGAGGTGGACTAAAAGATAAAAGCAAATACAAAGTGGGAGTTGTCACAGTTGCTTTTTGCCAATTTACCCCCTTTTGGGAATTTGAAGAGAATTTTCAGAGGTTGGGGATGAATTTGGTAGGGTGTGTAAAAGAAGAAAATTGGAAAGTGAATATAGGAAAGAAATAAGGTGATGAGGATAACAAAAGAATAGGTGACAAAGATTGGATATCAGGTTGGAGGGGAGAGTATGGAGGAGGTGAATGTTCAGATATTTGGGAGTGGACATGTCAGCAAATGGGTTATGAAGGATGGGTGAATTTATAAATTGATGAGGGGAAAAGGGTGAGTGGAGCACTTCAAGGGCTGTGGAGACAAAGAACTTTGTCCATGGAAGTAAAGAGGGAATGTATGAGGGGTATAGTTATCCAACGCTCTTATATAGATTAAGGAATGGTGATGAAGTTGCAACGAGGAGAAGGCTGGAGGCAGTGGAATGTCATGTCTGAGGTCAATGTTGGTGTGAATATAATGCAGGAATTCGGGTTGGAAATTAGGAGGAGGTGCAGGATTACCGAACGATTGTCCAGAGGGGCTGAGAGGGGTTGTTGAAGTGGTTTTGGGCAGGACAGAATGGAACGGGGAAAAGAGTGACTTCGAGGTGTATAAATCTGTAGTGGAGGAAGGCGGGGTGGGGTCGGCCTGGAAAGGTTGGAGGGAGGGGGTAAAGGAAGTTTTGTGTGCGGCGGCGGACTTCCAGCAAGCATGTTGAGCGTATTTGATGGAGTGAATGGAGGCACATGGTTTTTAATACTTGACGTGCTGTTGGAGTGTGAGCAAAGTAACATTTATGAAGGGATTCAGGGAAACCGGCGGCCGGACTTGAGTTCTCGAGATGGGAAGACAGTGCCGGCACTCTGAAAGGAGGGGTGTTAATGTTGCGGGTTTTTTAACTGTAGTGTAAAAACACCCCTGGCAAGACAGTGATGGAGTGAAAAAATGATGAAAGTTTTTCTTTTTCGGGCCACCCTGCCTTGGTGGGAATCGGCCGATGTTTTAATAATAAAAAAAAAAAAAAAAAAAAGAAAAATTCGCCGACGACACGAAGATAGGTAGGATAATTGATTCAAACATAGATGTCATAGAACTTCAGGAAGATT